>JBBPMQ010000060.1:0-68756 GCA_038090375.1 Boletus rubroflammeus
CCACGCCCACTGCGGCCTCGATAATATCTGAACCGTCCAAGGTTCGGAAGGGGAAGAAACGTGCTGCACCTAAAACTGAAGAAGAAGAAAGGGGCCGCGTCGATAAGGGTGTTAGGCTCCGAATATTTGGGTAACTGAGTTCCTAAAGGTTTGGAGAGACGGGCTTGGACGGGCACGATTGGATGGGGGTTTTCAGGACGCTTTGCGCACCGCAATTGTTTGGATACGTTTCGCGTAGAACAAAGGCCTTCGCTACTGGCTAATCAAGGGTATTTTGGCGATTATCTATTGGGCCCGCCATCAGAGGGGGCAGATGGGACACACAAGAATGCTGCAATGGCCATCTGGTCGCTTACAATTCGCGAGGAAAGGTCACGAACAAAGGGAGGAAGGGGTATAAGTTGGTTGCTGTTGATGCCGTGCGTGCCGCTCCATTAGGCATCCGCACACTTGTCGAAACAGAAGCTCGAAACAGAGGAAACGGCGCCTACTGATATCTCAGCGATGGCGCTGACTTGGACAGCTTGGGGGATCTTGTCAAGTGTGTGATTTTGACCAATAGAGCTAGGCACAGAACTGTCCCCAGCATCGAAACGTGGAGTCCCGTCGACGCGGCGTGTTATTGTCCGTTTCCGATCTGGTTTTCAGGACGGGTTCATAATCGCTATCAATCTCTTCATCTTCTTCGCATCCAGAGCGGACTATTCGGGCAGAAAGCTTAGCATCGGTATAGCGGCAGCGTTCTTGTTCGGCTGTGGGTTGTCGAAGCCCAAGACGACAGAAAGGGTGGATGCACGTTTCCTGTCATTGCCATTTACACGAAGGGTATCCACAGCAGATGGGGGGTGGAACAGGTGAATTCGCATGGCTGCGAGCTTGTGCTTCCCTGAATACTGCAATAGATATCCGACGCGACGCTATCGTCTCTTGGACATGGGCGGCGGCGCGGCGGAGCAAGGAGTGAAGTTGACAACGATTGAGGGGACTTTGCTGTGGAAGTAGGCCGGGGGTGTCTGAGAGAGGACTTGAGATTGAACGACGATAAGTCGTTGATGGAAGGATCGGTCGAGGGTACAGGTGACAAGGCCACCTCGCATTGCCAACTCGACCCTCGAGTGCTTTCCAGCTCCTCGAAGAGTGATGCGCCAGAGGGATGCATCATGGGACCTGGCCCGTCCATATCGTTTCCTAATCCATCTGAAATTACGGTTGAAAGGGCCATAGACGCCGTCGAGCGCACCCATGAAACGGTCAGTCGTGTCACCAACCGAGTCGTGCTCCGCAAAGCGTACCCACTGGTCGACAAGAACAGCTTCGTTTGAATTTGAGCCCAGTAATTTGACTGGATATGTTGGTCGGGGAGGCTTGGTCTGACGCTGGCGTACATGCCTCACAGAGTACCGACAGCCGCTATCATGTTGAGTGTGGGGATACAGGCTGCCAAACCAACTATTGGATGGTAAGGTGGTCGAGTGATGAGGACCAGGGCGGTAAAAGTAGTCATGGTGTTGCGGTAAAGTCTAGTGACCAAAGTCACAGACCTGGATACAGTGATGGATCTGATACAACTCAGGCTGTGGCTGATTTGAAGCTCTACCTTGCACTTCGACATCCGCTGCTTCATTGACTTGAACGCTGCTTAGCAACAAGCTCAGCACCACAATCCATTCCCACAATGGCTGAGATACCCAGACGGCAACATCCATGTATGGGACAACTGTACCTGGTAAACTTAACAGAGACTAATTTTGTGACGCGAGTTAGGAACCGGGACAAACGTTGCTGTATAACGGGTCAATTGGTTGCTGCTGGAGATTTCACGGGGTTTGATGCTGCTCATATTTTCCCAATTAGCGAGACCGATATTGTGCGTCATTTACCTCATATCTACCCGACTACTTCCTTGTTCATTTTAAGTGGCACGAACGAAACTTTAGAGGATGACCAGATTCAAGTGAATCACAGGCTGAATTCTGTTCAGCAAGGCTTCCTGTGCTCGACAACAGAACACCGTATGTTTGATGATTACTCCATTTCTGTGAATCCTGATGTGTGTATTGAATTGTTGTCAGAGTGATCCCCCCTAATAACACATCTAGGATAACTACCGCTTCGTGGGCCATGACCCTAGCTGTACGCACCATGGTATCGTGATCTCAATCAACCACATATCCATCTTCCTTCGCCAGATCTTCTACGGGATCATTTTCGTCAATGTGTCCTCTGCCATGTCAAAGACGCTGGAGAGAGTGATGACGAGAGGTCCTTTGACCCTGATTTAGACCTTGGTGCTGGAGGGTTTAATCTTGAGTCCGGCAGCTGGTGGTCAGGTGTGAAAGGAAAGAAGCAACTAGAAGCCGAGCTTGCAGCTGGTCGTCTTTATCATATACAAGACATCCTGACTACCGTGAGTCTAAGTAAACCAGCCGTTCCCGGTCAGGTCGTAGTGGGTACCTGCCACAGATGTGGCCTTTACCGTTTTATATAGCCAAGGTCAATCAATCATCCGTGTTCTTTGAAGCTTGAACAAGCAAGAGATGACAGACCAACCAGATTCAATCAAGGATGTTCTACGATCGAGATGTGTATCTTTCCGTTTTTTGTATTTGTGGGGATAGCCTGCGCGCTACAGTGCGAGATGCAGAAATTTGTATAAGTTAGATGTTACGGGCGGGTGGCTTTGGTACATAAATTGAGGGACCACCGACTCAGTCTTATCGTTCATATCCAGGATCTGCGAGAATGCTCAGCCGACTATCGGTAATGATAGAATCGCAATAACAATTTAGGGAGGCTGGGCCGGGGGTAGATTTTCGGCTGCTTGCAAAGCCCAAAGACTGATCTCGTCGTGAGGGAGCTTGCTCCATTTCGAATATACCTATCAAGTGTGGGACACAGTGCACCAAGGTAATTCCATCAGTACGCACATCATCAAAGATCTTCAATAGTTCTGCGGTCTTGGCGTCCGCCTCCCTTTGTCGTTGGACGTTACTCTTCATTTGTTCGAACAATGCTTGGTTTTCCTCCTCGAGCTGTTAATTACGCGAGTTGGCGCCTAACGACGATGGGTAACGGATAGACTTGCGCTTTGTAACGTCGCCTTCAGCTTTTCCACATCCGATTCCAGCATGGGGACGGTCCTGGCGCGAGCTGCAGCGCGTGGCTCTAAATTCTCTTTCCAAATATCCTTCCCTTCCGTTTCGCCGCGTTGTTTCCGAGCACGCGCGTCGGTGACGACGCTGTGAAGAACGTTGATACTCTCTCGTACATCAAAGTCCTTGAATAACGTCTCGCAACTTGCCTGAATACCTTCACCGTCAGCTCATACAAAAGCGAGGTTCGCGATACATACGTGTATCTGGTCCTCCATATGTCGCGAGAGCGTGTTATATATGGCCTCTGCGCCATGAGGTTCTTCTTTACACCATAGGGCAAAGCATTCCTGAAAGTCTTCGTATCTGTTGCGTTCTAGCGCGCTGATAAGTTGGGATGGTTGACAATGACGCACTTACGTCCACTTGTGTGCGGCTCTGTTGATAGCGAGTTGCAACGCGGAATGGAAATGGGTCCAGCGTTTACTGTCTGGAGATCCTTTGACCATGGTGGTCGTTGACAACTTGATGGACAAAGTGGCTGCTCGAGTCATGTGACCCATATCGGCCATCACTGCCACCTGCTCAGTCTAACCTCTCAGGCACTGCCAACTCAGGTGGTTGTGGACGAGCCTCCGAAGCCATGGAACGCGATGACGAGAATGCAATCACACCCAACGACGTACGGCAGCAGCAGCAGCAACAACAACAACGGAGTTCCATACCCTCCTTCCTATTCATAATATTTATGCTTTTCATGCTCACGAATCACAGCGGCGACGAGTTCCTCGCGCGAAGCCAATACCAGGACGCATTACAAGTTTTGAACGATCAGCTATCAAACTTTACCGCCTGGATGAACGGCGAGAGCTCTAATTTCACCCTGGTAAGCGTTTATATGTGTTGTGCGTTATGATGTTGAGCACAAGTAGCCGGAGAGCCGGCCAGCCCTCCCTTTGCTCGCACAATCCTTTGTGCCATATGGACCACGACTGGATCCACTCATTGGCGCTTACTTTTTGAACACGACCGGATTCATACGGGGTCCCCTCGACTTTTATAACATAACGCCTTCCAGCCTAGAGTCGACCAACGTTCCGTGGAAGTCACATGCACAATCCTTCATGTCGGATACCAATATGACGCAGCTCGATGGTAAATTGGGATCTTGGAATTGGTCTGCGGTGACGAACCTGTCGTGGAGTGTCGTCGACCATGCGCCCGTAGTCGTGGAAGGCGTTTCAGAGCAGATCGCCATGATTCGCGTAAGATCCCCTCACGAATCGTTCCACCCTACCATTTCTGAGAAGGTCATTTTTAGGGAAGGTTGGATTTTTCGGATCCAACGCGTGCAGATGAGATGCGACTGGAGTTTGATGGCGTCCACTTCCTCTCAAACGGCTCCATTTATGGGTTTGCTGAACCGAACGGGTGAGGTGGTTTCATTGCCGATTTGGAATTCCTCTACTCACCCCTTGTTAGGCGTGACATTGACATTCGGTACCTCCCCGTTATCGTTCCGGAAAGCGTTCGAAATGAAACGGCTCGCGTCATCAAACCAGAGCTACTTTCCCGGATTGACAAAGTAAAGGAGATGATAGACGCTGGTGTTGTCGAGCAAGAGTCGTCCCAAGGTTTGTAAACACCATTTGTCGCGTGATCATGAAATCTCCATGACCATCACAGGTGGTAATCCTGAAATGGGCTGTGGATTTGTGGTTCATGCCCAGATCGAGCCTTCTCCCATTTCCGCGGACCTCATGCAGGACCTCGAAGGCGAACTTCAGAAGCCAACCGGTAAGTGGACCGCGAAAAGGCCCCCGCTGCGTTTGAATGGTATGCTTGTGAGCCGAGAGTGCGGGCTACTATATCGCCTACATGATGCGAATGGCTTGAGGTACGGAAGGCGACGAGCTTGTGTTTATAGTTCTCATGACCATGCGTAGGTCTCAGTCGTTCTTTCGCAAAGTTACAAACTGTGAGTCTGTTTGTTCCATCATTGCCACGTATTTCTTATATTGCATGTTAGATGCTAGCGTTTCTGCTATCGTCTATCTTGCATTATTGGCATTATTGTCCCGCCAAATCGACAGGGCACATAGCCCCGCAGCGCTTACACGCCTGTCGCTATGGACTTTCCTAACTCAAGCTATCGTTGATGCCGTGGCGTTTGCTGGGCATATCACTTTTGCAATCTTGGCAAATGGTCGACCATCCATGTCTCTCGTCGCTCCGGCGTTCCTCGCTTGCATTTTGTTTGCTCTCGAGGCTGTGAGTAACGCCGATTTAATCTGAGGTTCGGTTGACGCTCACCTTACTATGTGCTATGCAGCAACATGCGATTCTTATTAATCAAGTCCAGGCCCCAGAGGATGCAGCAGCCCAACAAGCTCGACGTATCCCGTCTCCTCCACAGAATGCCCCCACACCAGCTACAGACGCAGTTCAACCCCAACTCCCCTTGCCAGCTACGGCACCTTCTCGTCCCACCGGACCCTCCTTCTTTCAGCTCGTCAGTCGTCATCTTCGGTCGGACCCACAAGCCCGTATTTGTACGTGTTCGCTTGTGATCCTAACTCGCTCTGATGGCCGATCCATCGATGTTTACACCAGGGCTCGGAATGTTCTTGTTCCTCACGTTCATTATCCGCGTGATCGTCACGCCCTCCCTCGCACTCTTTTTCGTTGCCAGCATGTATTCCATGTTTTGGTTCCCACAAATCATTCGCTCAGCCATGCGTGGACGACCCAGCGCGTTGAGTGCAGAATACCTCGTCGGAACATCTATTTGCAGACTCTACTTTTCGCTCTGTGAGGCATTTCTCGCCTGAACGTGCGCTGAGCGAAGCTAACTGCGGAACTAGACTTTTTGACGTGTCCAAAGAACGTATTGGATGTCGGACCTCGGAGTGCGTCCGCATTGTTTATTCCATTCTTCCGTTGATGACCGTTCTGGTGTGGTAGGATGGGCATATTATCTGTGTGCTTTCGTGCTTTTCCAAGTGGTCGTTGTGCTCCTTCAACAACGATTAGGACCTACGTTCTTTCTCCCACAACGCGTATGTCGATCTGCGACTTTGGGAGTCGCGTGCAGACATTGACTCTCCCCCTTGCCAACCAGTTCGCGACCACAGAAACATACAACTATCACCCACCACTACCGCTCTCGATTTCGGACCCCGAGGCACCAGAGCAGTCGCTGGGCGACTGTTCCATCTGTATGGAAGCGATTCATCCAGAGGATCGCACGCCGTTGCAGCACGTCGCTGTCGGTCTACTACAAAAAGTCGGGGGGAGGAAGAATTATAGTCTGGCACCGTGCCATCATTTGTTCGTGCGTGACCCGTCTATCTGATGGGCACCTTTGATGTGACTCACTCGTATCTCTTCCCAGCATACGGACTGTCTTGACAAGTGGCTTGCTATCAAGGTGAGTAGGTCTTTGGTTCGTCGTTGATGGGAGATGGCTGAGTCATGTATATAGAATATCTGTCCTCAATGTCGTCGACCGCTACCACCCCTCTAGCACTCCAGCATCGTTTGTATTTCCCAACTAACCACGACCAGCAGTTATTTTTTTTTCCAATATATTAGTGTGTATTGTATACCAACATACCTATCGTCGCATCATATCGAATCTGATCATCCTAGCCAAATCTCAACTGGATTTCCACCTGCGCCGCTGACCTGTGCGATTTGTTGAAAGTCGATGTCGATGTCTTTGGCGCGATCCCAGAGCGATCGTTCTTCGAGGTGTCGTTCCTTGTAGCCCATGAGAACGCTAGGGGGGCGTCCGTTCCGTTTGTGTTTGCACGACTGGATGAGTCGTGAGAGCGTTCCAATGAGTGCGGAGAAGGACGCTGTGTTGTAGGCGACATCTGCCATGCTACGTCGAGCGTATCAGCATCAGACGAACCCCGTGTCGACGCGTACGACGAGAAGTCACGTACACGATGACGTCCAGTCCGGCCTCCAACTGAGCTTGAACGGGTGGTGGAACGTCCGAGTGTTCCCAGTCCAAGACGACTGCTTTGGGAATGCATTTGCTCATCAGGGGGTGATTGGAGGTGACGTTGTCTTGTAGGATGGGTATTGCAGAGGCTGTCAGTGTGAATGAGTGGGATTGGATTGTGGGGTTGAGTGGGTAGTGGGCACGCACGTAGATCCGTGGTCACGATGGAGCCAGGCTGATCCGAGAGGTCCAACGTCGAGCGCAGAATGGCGAGCGTGATGGCGACTATGCCTGTGCCTGCACCTACCAGGAACCTATCCATCAGCCGGTCGTGAAGGAAAGTGCCTTTGGACCCGTGTCTGACACGACCTAGCCTACCTAATTCCAAGATATGTCGAGCGTCAGTGCTAAAGAGCGATTCGCGTAGATCAGATAGCGTTCCTCCCGTCTCTGCGTCTTTTCCAGAAAAGAGCTGTACGAGCCAAGAACTGAGTCCGATGCCGCTGTCCCATATTTTCTACAGCTGCCCCGTGAGCGGTGTCAAAAAATGTGTCTCCGGATGACCGTGGTGTGATGTCAGGGACGGGGAGACGTGCGGGGAGTGGACGTACTTTGTCGAGGTCAAAGGAAGTCTGCTCCGTAATGTTAAACACGATCGGTCTGTCTTGGAGGGGTACACGCAGGGCATACGACCGCGCGATCCGTTCTTGTTTCGTACCCTTGCCTGCGTTCCTGTTCCGGTGTCGACGCGGAAAGCTCACTGGCATAGACATGACCGCAAACGGTGCATTCCCGGTCGTGTCCGTCTCGCCGAGCACGACGACCCGATCGTTTGGCGCGGTTCCGCACGTCAGGATGAGTCGCCACGATGGCCCCCCGTCCGAGTCTGTCCATTTATTAATATGTTGGCCGTCGAGGAGGGGTGGTTTCGGTACGGGGATCTCTTTGTACGCGGTGCTCGTTCGCCAGGAGGTGAGTTTTGTGGGTTTTGTGATGACGGGCGAGGTGGAGTGTGGTGCGTGGAGAGACCAAGCGTAGTAGATGTCGATGGGGTCGTCGAGGTATTCTGTTCGGAGATCGTTGCATACCTGGGGCATGATGAGGATGGGTTCGGTGGGTATCGGACTAGCTTGTAAGGGTGGGGGACGGAGAAACGAAATGTAGTAAAACATCCCGAGGGACGTATTGAACTTCGAGGTACTTATCAATAGGTTCTTATAGTTACATCCAAGTGCAAGGTTATCGAAAGTTGCCTAGTTTGGTAACGCAAGACGGGCAAACAAATTGGGCCGCGAGTACAACATGCACGCACAGTTATGTTCTCGTCTACATCTTGCCGACATTCGTTTCGCTCCTTCAAACTATGCCTTGGGCGATCCCAAAGTCGCACATTCGTCCAGACGTCGCAGAAATGGTTTCCCAGGATCTCTCGAAACGTATCAGAAAGGGCGGTGGAGGCAGCTCCGACCCCTCGTCACCCCGAAGCGGACGGTGTTCGAACATTCTGTGAACGTGTCGGTCGGCCTCCGATACGAAGACAAATTGCGGTGTGTACTCCAGCCTCGCTCTCTCTCCTTCCTTCTCATCTACCTGTGGTCTATAGTTCTTTTTGCTTGGATCCTTGGCTGCCTTCGAACTGGCTGCAGAGCAGACACAGCTTGAAAACGACCATTGGTCCAAAGATGTCAGAAATTTTATGAGCATCTGGACTTTCCGCGAACCTACGCACGAGGAGATTAGAAAAACAAAAGCCCGGACCCAGGTCACTGTACGTGAAATCATCCTTCACAAGTAGCCGCGTGGATCTCACCCCTGCTCCGGACAGCAATTTCTCAAGTATCTTGAATCAGTCAAGGAAAAGATTTCCCAGTGGCCTATCGCGCTGCAAAATATATCTCTGACTGTATCTGCATTCGTGGGCTCGTTCTACTACGATGCCAGTGAAGGCAGGCGACTTTGCTGGTCAATCTGCGCATTGAATACCACCATCTTTCTCATGTGGAAGATACCACGACTCAATCCATTCATGACTCGAGCCTTCACACACGATCCACTTTCTGGAAAGTCCTATACGCTTCTCACGAGTATGTTCAGGTCAGTGCTTGCTGATGAGGTTTGTTCTCGCCTTGGATTAAGGTTTATGTCAGTCACAAGAGTTTCCTCCACCTTGTCGCCAATTCGATGGCGTTGACAAGTTTTGGCAAGTGGCTTTATCATTGCTCAGTTCTGAAAACGACTGACTCGGTTGCCCGTAGGTGCTGCTGCGACGCACTACTTGTGTGCTTCCCCGTCACGTGAACCAGACATAAGTGCTCAGTGGCATTTTCTCGCATTTTTCATATCCGGTACGATTTCCGCCGTCCGGGGTCGTATATTTCTGCACTTATCCTTATCCTCGTGCTCGCAGCTGGCTTGTTCTCCGGACTAGTCAGTCACGGCGTCTCCGCCAAAGTACTTTATCCCCGGTTTTTGTCATACCTTTCCAAGCAAGCGGCAGTGCAGTCGTCGCCAGCAGCGTTTGCCCTAGTCGGCGACGCAGCACAGCAAGCGCCGAAAAAAATTCTGCCTTCGTTAGGAGCGTCCGGTGCGATCTACGCCGCAGTCACACTCACAGCGCTGGCCTTCCCGGATGCCCAAGTCCAACCGATTTTCGTGCCTATCAGCGTCTCAATCACCACGGGCGTGGGTGCGATGGTGTTGGCGGATATCGTCGGCGTCCTGCGCGGTTGGAAGTAAGCTGTTGATTGCTTGCTTGACGTGGACGATCGCTTACGGTCACACGCTAGACTCTTTGACCACTATGCACACCTTGGGGGGGCAGCTTTCGGCTTGCTGTACTATGCGCATGGAGACGAGCTCTGGATTTTTATGAAGAAACTGTATCGTAGGATCGCTGGCCCTTATCATACCGAGGTACGAGCGGAGTGAGAGCAGACTCTCTAGACAATATTTATGGCTTACTAGATGTAACGTTGCCCAACTCTTTTCACTCACGCCATGGTGCGAAATGAAAAACCGACTCGTCGTCCATTGCAAAACACAAAGATACAAAAATAGCATACACAACAACCTGAGTAAGCAATTATCGGTACATGACAACGTGAGTAATTTTGTCGATGTTACATCTAAGGACAACCCTTGACGATAAGGCGCTCACTCGATCGTGATGCGCTTAGGCTGTTGATGGGGCTGAGCCTTGGGGAACGTAACATTCAGCAAGCCATTTTCCATCTTCGCCTTGACGTCTTCGGGCTACGCCATTCTTGTCAGACGAAACAAGAAGTGCAAACAGTCTCCACGATGCCCACCTTTGTACCCTGAGGGAGCATCAGAGTGCGAGAGAATCTGCCCCAGGACCGCTCGCGAACGGTGTATCCACTCTCATCACGTTCCTGGCTGGAGCTGGTCTCACCCGAGATGGTAAGGCGATCCTGGTTGATGTCGATGTTGACCTCCTCCGACTTCACGCCGGGCAACTCAAACGTCGCGGTGACCGTATTGTTCTCAGCATTCTCGTGCACGTCCACTCTGCATTCATCGACGTCAGCCAGGGATCGGACGCTCGAAAGAGGGGCTAAATGACGACTATACCTAGGCCTGAAGATGTCACGGGCGGTTTCGGTGCTGGGAGCGGTGCTGGGGCGCAAGAAGCGCGAGGAGAACGCATCGTCAAAGAGACGGTCGAACTCGGAGTAGGGATCGTAGTAGAAGCGCATCAAGGACATGGTGTATCACTGAGAGTGGCTAAGCGGATGGAGGTGGGTGAGTTTCAGAAGAGGGGCAAGGATCCTTCCTGGTGAAAGGAGTGGGGTTTATATACCCGGCGAGATCATCGCTGACGTCGGGGATTACGCTGAGAGCTCCTGAGCGTGCCACCAATTTTGGCGCCGTTCGAGAAAGGGGGTAATAGCCCCTATCCCGAGTCACAGAACTACCCTAGTATTGTAGAAGCTTAGATAAATACACGGCCTAGACCCACCAATACTAGGGATCGTAGCCCCTACTAATACTAAGCACTGATTCACATCTTTTACGCTGCGCAAAACCAGGGATCCATCCCATCGTATGCCCTGCAAAAGATAGCAAATTGTCCATTATCAGATCCTAATGGCTAAGTGGCCCTCGGCATAGATGCAAGCTTGACGAGGGTGGAGGCGGGATGGAAGGTGTACCGTACTTGTTCGATGACCGTACCGATGCTGGAGAATATGCACTATTCGTCCCAGCGCATTGCAGACGGGACCCAGTACGCTTTGCCATGGCACTCATCCTGGGCGTCGAGCCAACAGAGTCCATCACGGAGAAGCATGTTCTCTAGTGCCGCTCTCGCCCGCCCGTACGTCCACCCGCGTCTGTTCACCAGAATTTCTTCGACGATCCTTCCACCCTCCGTCTGAGCCTCTGCAAGGATGACTCCTTGATCTTCGTCGAGTTCTTTCACCACATTCCGCACCATCTTCCTCCCTCCTCCGACCTCGATCACTTCATAGCCAGCGCCGAGGGGTTGAAGCGTCTTGATACTTTGGGTGACATCCTCCTCTGTTATCACTCCGCTCTTGACCCCTCGGAGTTTACCAACCATCCTTACCAACTCTCCCATTTCGATGAGACCGCCGTTACGTTCCCGCGTGCTCACACACACGTCCACGATCTGAACACCGAGCTCGTACTGCCAATCTCCCATTCCGAGCAGTTCCGCCCACCAACCGCCCTTTCTAGGTCCGGCGAGTGGGTCGACGCCGATTGAGTAACACATGCGTTGAAATTCATGACGAAACTTGGGATCACTTCGTATCGAGTCACGGTGTGTTTTGGCAAAATGCGTGAGAGCGGTGCGAAATTGGGTGAGCTGTGACTGGAGATGGTCGACTTGTGCCTTTGATAGCTCTGACGAGAGCGTCGCGAACGAACGTTGTGATTCCTGTTGTCGTTCAAATGCTGCTAGACCGACGCCTCCCAGGCGATGCATGGCAAAGTGTCAGCGGGACGTGGCGGAAGTCAGTGGATTTGTGTGGAGCATATAAGATAAGATAACGTGACATACTAGAGGCGGCCTGTGGGTTCCCGACTCTGGCAGCCGTCCTCAGGACCAGATCTTCTCCCAGCCACGACCACTTTCAGAACACGACGTGAAAATGGGCCACTTGATAACGTTGGCAACGTATGTGGCATACTCCTTAACTAGCGCATCACTGACATTCGCCCCAGCTGGTAATGTTTCAGCTTCGAACGGACCGGCCACATCTCTGATTCTCCGCAGCTCCCTTAATCAATGGGCTTTGGATTTCCAAGTAGGACATCTATGTCACGCTGTACTCTTCTCATTCATGTTATGCAATAGGGAAATTATGAACGAATCATCGAGAGTATTGCCATAGCTAAACAACGAGCGGCAACCGTGAGAGTGGGTCCAGAGCTAGAGATCCCGTGAGCATTGATACTTCTTCTATGGCTATGGCGATCATGTACTCAGACAGAATAGAGGTTATGGGTGTTATGATCATTTTCTGGAAGGTTTGTGTTTGCTATATTCCTTGTGCGAGGGATCTGAAAGGTCGAGCAACAGGAGACACAGTGTTACATTCTTGGGAAGTGCTCGCAAAGATTCTTGCGGGTGAAGAAACCATGGGAATCGTTTGCGACATCGGAATGTATGTGAACAGACGGCGTAAACGTCACGATGTACTGACGCAAAACCGTCAGGCCAATCGTACACAAGAACGTGATCTACAACTGCAGGGTGATCGTTCACAACAAGCAGATCCTGTTTATCCGTCCTAAGATGTGGCTTGCGAATGATGGTAATTACCGCGAGATGAGATACTTCACACCATGGATGAAGCATCGTGAGTGGGAGGACCATTTCTTGCCCAGAATCATCCAGGCGGTCACGAAACAGGTGAGGAACTCATGCTAAAGTGCAAAGGATGACGTTGATGAGCGCCAGATTAAAGTACCGTTTGGTGACTGCATAATCAGCACACTCGATACTTGTATTGGCGTGGAACTTTGCGAGGAGCTGTTCACTCCTGCTAGGTCGGTACCATTCCAAGATGATGGCAGTGCAAACGCAAAGACTCACCAGATGATCCAAGCCCACACATTCCGATGGGACTCGACGGGGTAGAGATCTTCACCAACTCCAGCGGCAGTCATCACGAACTCCGGAAGCTTTACACTCGTGTTGAACTCATCAAAGAGGCAACATTGAAGGTGAGGGTGACACCATTCCTGGACAGACGCAGTACCAGAAACTGGTCTATTCATTAGCTTGGTGGAGTGTACCTGTACGCTAATCAGCAAGGATGTGATGGCGACCGATTATACTACGATGGATGTGCCATGATCGCAATGAACGGCCACATTGTGGCGCAGGGTTCCCAGTTCTCTCTCAATGACGTCGAGGTTGTCACGGCTACGATCGACATCGAGGATGTGCGTGCACACCGCACGTCACGCAGTAGAGGTCTCCAAGCAGCCACGTCCAAAAGTTATCATCGGATCGAGGTTCCGTTCGCACTCTCGAGCGGGAAGTTTGGAGAAATAGATGGGGAGCAAACCCTAGGCCTCCAAGTGACCCTGCATGAAGCCAAGTTCCACAGGCCTGAAGAGGAAATCGCGTCAGTCTCGACTGCTATTCCGAGCATACTGCAATAACTGAACGTCTTCTGATAGACTTGGACCTGCGTGCTGGCTCTGGGATTACCTCCGACGATCCCGAACTCAAGGATACTTCGTACCCCTCAGTGGTGGTGTTGACAGCTGCGCCACGGCGGTCATCGTGTATTCTATGTGCCGCCTGGTCGCTGAAGCTGCCACTCGAGGAAGTAAGTGCACTTGGTTCCTGGTGGTCGTAGCTGTTCATGCCGCCATTGTTTGATAGACAAGCAGGTCATCACTGATGCCCGGCGCATCGCGGGAGAGCCCGAGGACTCGAGCTACCTTCCTTCCGATCCAAGGGAGTTCTGCAGTCGCGTGTTCCACACATGTTACATGGGAACCGAGCACTCCACCGCCGAGACAAGAAAGAGGGCGAAAGACCTCGCAGAAGCGATTGGAAGGTATGGTCCTCCCGATGCGGGGTATAACAGCGCTGACGCAATATATCAGCTATCATGTCGATCTCAACATGGACTCCTTGGTCACCTCTGTCCGTGACTTGTTTACTTTCGTAACAGGTGCAAGGCCACAGTTCAGAGCGCATGGCGGTACCGCAGCGGAGAACCTAGCTTTACAAAACATTCAGGTAGAAGCTGCATGTGTCGCATCTTTACGGTGTGCTTACGAAGTTATTGTTATTTCTAGGCCCGGCTGCGTATGGTTCTTTCGTACCTGTTCGCTCAACTACTTCCTTGGGTTAGAGGTAGCCAAGGTGCACTGCTTGTGTTGGGTAGCGCCAACGTAGATGAGAGGTAAGCTGTACCTGCTCTTATCTGTTACGAAAACTTGACCCGGCCTTGATAGTCTGCGAGGGTACTTGACCAAATACGACTGCTCATCGGGTGGGAGCCAACTCACACCTGTCACTCCGAAATTTCTAATAATCCTGATTAGCGGACATCAATCCTATTGGGGGTATCAGTAAAACAGACCTAAAGAAGTTCATCGCCTACGCAGAAGGCGCGTTCGACATGCCCATTCTCAGGGGGTACGATCCAATCTCAATCTCTCCCTTGTGAATAACCCCGATCGACATAACTGATCAGCTTCCTGGATGCGATCCCGACCGCCGAACTAGAGCCTATTTCTGAGACGTATATGCAGGCGGATGAGGCAAGACTTTAGCCCACGTGTGATACATCTGACATCATCGATATCTTTGCAGGCTGACATGGGCATGACTTATGACGAGCTCTCCGTCTTTGGACGGCTCCGAAAGGTGGACAAGTGTGGACCATACAGCATGTTTACAAAGTTGATACACGAGTGGGGTTCGTTCTTGTCGCCCGTCCAGGTAGGCCGTGATCATTAAGAAATATCCCTTTTGCTGAGTTCGCGCGCGCGCGTCAAACAACGGGTGCTAGATTGCGGAGAAGGTGAAGATGTTCTTTTTCGAGCACGCGCGTAATAGGCACAAGATGACGACGTTGACACCCTCGTACCATGCGGCAAGTGGCTGCTTCCCCCCACGTTGCGCTCTCCAAACTTTGAACTGACACACTTTCACCAGGAATCGTACAGTCCAGATGACAACAGTACGCATGTTCAAAGTCTCTGCGAGGTGTCACGGATGGCTGACACGGTTTTCGATAGGGTTTGACCTCCGTCCGTTCTTGTATCCCTCGAGGTTCCCCTGGCAGTTCAGGAAGATAGATCAGGTTGCTGCTGTACTACCCGACAGGTCGAACCTAGGACCCGACAAGGCCAAGACTGACTAGTAGCCAATGCTCTCGACCCTATAGCGAAAAGACGGGGTATATTAGTTGACGAGTATACAGTGCATGCTAGGTGTACACGGATGGTTCGCGCCAAGTAAACGTGTCTCAGTAGGACGTACAATAAATAAATAGACACGAGAAACCCCCCGTTGTTCATGTCCGTAGGAAACGCGAGATACCGCTCTGAACGACGATTTTCTTCATGATGGTCGGTTCTGGTGCTAGACGAATACATGAACATCGAGATGGTGAGTGTTGCGCTGATCAGATGCTTACGGTCTGTCAGTCCTTCTTCCTTCACCTTCCGTTTGATAGCTTCCATGACCTCGCTAATGGCAGCACGATCAAAGTCCCCTCTCGCCTTCATTAACCCGTCCACGAACGGTATGCACGGTCCGTGGACTTTGGCAAACGCCCAGAAGGATAGGAACACCATGCTCTTTGATGCTTCCAGCATCGCGAGTATATGTTCAACGACCTCGAAATACTTTTCCAGCTCCTTGTCTGCCTTGAACTCGCCGAAGAAAGCAAACACAGCACTGATGTCTCCTTTGATACGCTCCGTCGCTGCGGGTAGGCGTAGTTTTGGCGAATTCGCGAGCGCGGTGAGATATGTGACAAGGAAGGTGTCGAGGAGGTCTTCCACCAGCAGTTCAAACAGAAGAGGTTTGACAAACTGCTGGTCGGACGTATAATCCTTCATCGTCAAGATGATCTGTTCCACTATTCCGTCGTACCAAGCCGCCTGGAAGAGTTGCTTCGTAGCCGGTTTGAGGTCGTTGAAGATGATATCGACAAAGGTCTGCATGCATTTCTTGGCTACGTCCAGGTTGCCGTCGATAGCGTCATTGAGCTTTTCGTTAATAGGGACTCTATACTTTTCAGAGACGAGAGGTTCCAGTTTGCCGAGCAGTGTTTCGGTGTTATCGGCCGATTTCATCTGATCGTTGGCAAGAGCGAGACAATACTCCGCGAGGCCGGCGACGATCTCGTCCGGCTTCTCTGTCTGCTTCTTGAATTCCCCCTCCACCACTTTGGACCATTGATCCTGTATGCCTCGCATAACACGGCTGGTCTCTTCGACGACACGAGCGAGGATAGCACCCTGTCCAGTCTCCATCGCGGCGTCGATCTGCTGATTCACCATCTGAAACAGGATAACGGCACCCTGGGTACCGTACAGTCCATCGCTATCCACCTCTGGTTGCATCGCCCGCGTTGTGAATTCCCGAGTTTCGGTCGTCATGAGGTTAGCAGACCACTCGTCGAGCTTCTTCACGATGACTTTGAGGTAATCTTCGATGAGGTTCTGTTCCTCGCCGTTGAGGAGCGGTGGATCGATAAGCTCAGGTGGGACGTTGAGTTCTTTCATGCTCTTCTTATACTCTTTGAGCCACGCGTGGAGGTGCAGGAGGATGCTCGCCTCGGGTTCTGATTCGATGAGACGTTGGAGCGTCGCGTTCAAGTTTCTGTGATACTCCTTGATGTAAAACGCGTATATGTCGTAGCTGGGTGGGAAACAGGGAGTGATATCGCTCTCGATGCGAATGAGGTCCTGGTATATCCAGCCCAGGTTGTCCAAGAATGCGCCTGGATCCCGATTGTACCGCTCGTAGCTGTCGTCGAATGCGGATCGGATGGTGTCCGTGATAGTCTTTGTGATCTTGGAACGGTAGTGTTTGATGAGGCGGGCGTTGGCTTGCATGGATTTGAATTTAGAGGCGGCATCCATCTTGGCGGCCTTTTTGACGAGACGGATGGCAATTGCCTAACGAAACCTATCTTAGCGGATAGTCGTGCCAAAAAAAAAAACGTTTTTAGGACGCACTTTCTCGTCCTCTCTACCTTCGAACTCTGCAATCTTGATGAGCTTAACGATGACGTCCGGACACCCTGCACGAACAAGCGGGAGAATGTTCCGCGCCAGATCCATGAGATACGTTTCAAAGTCAACTATCAACTGAGAAAGTCTCTCGAACACTCGAATCAATTTTTGACGAGATGTAGCAGAAGCCTGCTTTGCTTGGTGCATGGCTTGATTTCGGAATGCCTCGAGACGGTTGATCTGGAAGTGGATGTGGAGCAAGTTGGGAGCAGGACCGACGAGTTCTTGGCTATCTGTAGCAAGCATCTCCTCAAGTATGTCGAGCTTAGAGTTCATTTCTAACAGGTTGTTGACCATTTCCTCCGTTTGCTCAAAGTTTCGGTGAACCATGGAAACCTAAAGCACCGGAGACGTTCAAGCCAAAACAGCTACGAGTTTTCAAAGACACCAACAACTTACACGACTGATCTGATCAAACGTCGATACGGAGTTCTGCGAATCCGCACACAACCTGTCGATGGTTTGCATCTCTTCTTTGAAGACCTGGACATGGTTCCGCGTGCTGAGAAGTTTCTTGAGTCCCTCGCGCGTAGCATCTAGCTGCTCCTTGACACCGCTTTTGAGTCTTGCATCGATGGAGGCCTTTTCTTTCTCGAGTTTCTTGCGGAAGGCTACAACTTTGATGAGGTCGTCTGGTGATTGAAGGTACTCGCCGACTGCTTGGGCGGCAGAAACCTGGGAAGCGACCGTCGCCATGGTAGGCGAGAACTCGGAAACAAGGTGCCACGGCGGCGCGGCTTCGGTGCGATGGCAATTCCGTTTGTAACAAAAATTAGCGAATTTAAGCTGTAGTGGGATCAGCGATATCTAGCCTGCTACTATGTACATATAGTGCCAACAAGTTCAGACTACGATATCACAGCACAAGCTCAACCTAGGACTCTCGAGGGGGTTTTCTACGCACGCCGTTCGGCACACTCTTCCCGTGTTCCCACTAGTACCATACATATGCTCAGGAGTGCCCGTACTGCCGAACTTGACCTGTGCATTCAGGTATTCTGTCTAAGGTCTTTCTGTTTCGGGAATTTGCTGGACGTGAACGAGGTCTTGAAGACATCCTGCTCGTCCCATAGCTGCGGTCCAAAGATGAATTCGAGCCGATCCACGACCGGAATTATTTGACAGTCAGCAATATGCTCTTCTCATGTCGATGGCAACTTGGTGACCATGTTCTTCGCATGTGTGCGGATGAACAAGTCCTTGGCCAGCAGCCATAGTAATTGGCTACTAGTAGCCAGTTCGCCGTGTTGACCCATGTCAAATTGTCAATCATGTCCGAGTTGACGGCTGCCAGCAGAGTGCTCAAAGTAAGCTCCAGCTTTTCAGGCTTCTTGTGCAGATCCATTGCGGCCACGCATGACAGGAGTGGTTCGGATGGATAACTTGTGAACCTCCAGTTGCGGTCCAAGGTCGTCGCAAGACAGATCCGAAGATGGCTCGTCACGCCGTTCTCCAGATGCTCGACCGACTCCGGGTGTCCAAACGTGACGTTGAGTCCGAATCGCTGTCCTAATACTGCGAAGACGTGGCTCGTTTTCTGTGCATCAAAATCGTATCCGCCACATAACTTCAACGACGCTGTGCCCAGTAGCCTTTTCGTGATCGTGAGTGCAGCCTTGAGAGAGAGCCATCTATAGATGATAACCAGGTTAGTCACCCGCCGCAACGAAGGGAATGAAATATTACAAGGGTCTTCCATAGCCTGCGAAGTGAACGATCTGGGAGACATCCTCGATATCAATATCTCCGAGTCCCAATACGCTCTGGTCCCATATTAGTTGCGTGTAAGGTAATAAAACCTTCTCGCTCCTAATCGCAACACGGTCGGAATTATCTGAAGAATGAATAAGTCGCCGGGTGATCAGCACAATGGGAAAATACCACTGACGCCTCTGATTAGGCGGCGAAAAATCAGCGACCTTGGAAGTCGTCAAGGCGAAAACCACCCAAACGGCATGATTCTCGTGATGGGAATAACCGTTTACAACCTTGCAGAAAACATCTGCCGGGCGATATTCTCCTTGACCATGGCGCATTGAAGCGAGCGGGTGCGCTTCGTCGACCGCGATCATCAGCTTGGGCTTGTCGGAGTCGTCGGCAAAGACGCTCTCGAGGCGAGCAGCCATTTTGCTGTAGGCAGTAAATAGACGCGCAGTGAACTCAGTGGGATCAGAGGAGGGACCTTTCAGTTCTGCGTCGGACCACATCACTCAGCTAGGGCTTCTGCGATACGAGCTGAAATATTTACCACCAAGAGAGAGCTTCCTCAGCTTGTCTGCGGTTTTCTCAACGTCAGTGCCTGTGGCACTATCAGTGCGTTCCATCAACATCCACCACGAAATAAACCTCTGCTGTTGCACCGGGCCTTCGGTTGAGGGCGCAGCATGAACCTACGGAAGGTTGCGAAATCAAATTTGGGACGCAGAACATTCTATCCACCTTTTCGTATTTTTCAGCGAGTTTTGTAAAGAAATCAGCCCTGGCACTAAACCTGGGAGGATCACTCATATCGCACATCTGGCGGACCCAATGCACGATTCCCGCCGTAGTATTGCGGGTGTGGTAACCTTTTGAGAGATATTCCTCGAGGACGGTGAAGAACGTGTAACAGATGGTCCGGTACCCTGCCTCAGTAGGGGGGAATTCGGTCAAGATTCGTGATGGGATCGGATCACGCGCAGGAAAGCCTAAATTGTCGTTCTCCTCGCGCATGTGTACTATGACATCCTTCTTGCCCAACTAAGATCGATTCAGTCACCACAGATGCATGTGCAAAAAAAAAACGAAATTGATCTACCTCAGTTAACATCCTTGATTTGCCAGTGCCTAAACTCTGCAAAATGGAACAGAACTTGGCGTAGTACCGGGGATTGTCCACAGTCTTGAATAGCTTTTCGTTGTGTGTCAAATACTCGTAGAAGCCGTCAACGGCTACGCCACAGTACTTTGCCTCAAAGGACCCTGACAATTCCCGTCGTAGATCTAGCAAAAGACATCAGTCCGTGGTTCTGGATAACCGGTTGGATGGGCAGTATCATTACCCTGAAGAATGCCAGTCTCTGCTATTGGCACAAGTGCAGGCGGTTTCGGTGATTTGAGAATGGCTGGCGGAATGGCCAACAAGTCGTGCCTCGTTAATATATGGTTGGAACGGGTCGTGGACACGCACCGAGGTTTCGAATCTCGCGGTAAAATCTGCGCTTCCAAGCGGCAGCGAGCATATCTCGTAGCTTTCCATAGGTCTTGATCAGCTGTATTGCTTGCTCGTTATCAAGGTACTTTGAGTACAAGTCACCGTGAGAGCGTGCAATGATAGCGTTAAGGAGCGCGCCATATTGAAGGTTTGAACTCAGATCGGAGACGTCATCCTCGACGGCTTTGTCTACCGCCCTATCGAGGTCTCCATCAGTGGCATCGTCGAAGCGATCTCGAGAAACATGTTGTTGTTCGACCACTGGCAAGCCACTTGACATATCACCAACGGAGGGCTTGTGCCGGGGCTCAGTCGGCTGACCCGCTGCCACGCCGACGCCAGTCTCGCCAATGGGCCAAACGCGTTGAAATTATTGTTCTTTTGCGACGATGAACCATTCAAAGACGCCGTCGCGATTTCGCTCTCACAGCGATGCCAAAACGCCCCTCACGCCGTCCAACACAGTCTTTCTCGGATCCCCTCAGAAACGTGCACATCCCGCAGATGAATCTCCAATCTCTTCCTCGTCACACTGACGAGGACTTGCCTGTGAGACCACACGGCAAGTTGACTCGACGTCACCGGGATGGTCACCGCCCCCGATTTCCCCGCACTACAATCC
Source organism: Boletus rubroflammeus (assembly GCA_038090375.1). Lineage (NCBI taxonomy): Eukaryota > Fungi > Basidiomycota > Agaricomycetes > Boletales > Boletaceae > Boletus > Boletus rubroflammeus. The sequence goes on from JBBPMQ010000060.1 coordinate 21,123, forward strand.
ACTGAGTCAGCGAAACAGGGACAGACGATCACGATGCACCATCAGGATCCACAGGGACTCACGGCATGTCTAACTTGGTCAAGCCGATCAGCTTCAATGTTCAGGGCGACGACAGAGCTGAAGAGATCCGTCACGTAAATCTATTTGGGAGACAAACGAAACCTTACCTCAAGAACACGGACGATGTCTTGCTCTCCGAACTGACCAGGACGACCTCCTTACCGTCTATCGAGCCAGTGTTATGGACGGTCACGGTCACGTTGAAGTCCTCGTTCGTTCCGATCGAACAAGACAACTGCAAGTCGGTGCTAAGGGTTTGTGTGAGTACACACCCGGGTAATTGGAACGGGGACTTGACGCACTACTTGAACGTTGTGTGACTTAGTCCACGATGTGGGGACAGGGGTGTCGAGGACATAGTACTTGAATGTCTCGCAAAAATGGCCGTGTTATGCGTAGGTCTCTAATAATGATTATGCAATACGCAAGAATTCACAAGTTTTGGCTGGCCCCAACACCGGACCCCCCCGAAAATCAATGCAAGATGATGGATATACTATGCATTATGAGCATATCAACTTGTATTATACTGTACTGTTGCCGGTTATGGTAGTAGTGTTTATTGAATTTGTCTCTTGACACTTGTTGTTAGTGTTCAGCAACTTGAACATACCTTCGAAACCCGACGTACCGGCGTTCACCGGCACCCATGGCGTCGATGAGAGTGCAGTGTTCGCTGTCAAAGAGGGTCCTCAGCCGGATTTCATGTCAACGAAAAGCACGATGTCGAGCGTTCGCAACCGAGGCAGTTCAGGACAAAGACGTGGTGATTGTTGGGGGTGGACCGGTCGGCTTGGCTTTGGCGAGTGCACTGGGTGAAGTCTGGTCAGTCCTTATGAGATTTCATGTGCTCATTGAATGCTAGGATCAAATACACTCGTACGCGAATCCGTCAAGGTCGCGCTCATCGATGCTGGGGACCTATCCAAAATTCGCGACTGGTCACTTTCAGCCGACACATTTTCGAATCGCGTTAGTTCGATCACAAACACTTCAAGAGCATTTCTAGAGGGTGAGCTTTCATTGCATGATAAGAAACACTTCACATCAACCTCGTGCAGGCATTGGTGTATGGGCACATGTTGATGATTCTCGCACTAGCCCCATACGAGAGATGCAGGCAAGTCGGGTCTAATTGCGCTCACGATCAGTTGATACGACTGCGATGTAGGTTTGGGATGGCGTCTCAGATGCACGCATCATTTTTGATGCCGCAGAACTTTCTTCTGCTGCAAGCGCCGCCGAGTCTAGCGAGATGGCAAGACTGACGGAGAACCTGAACTTGCAACGCGCCTTTCTTCGTCACCTCGAAAAGTTGGAAGGCGTCCATTTGTTGCAAAAAGTCAAGGTCGAGTCGATCCAGCCCGAGGTCGAGGGTGATGGTTGGCCTTTAGTCCACTTGTCTGATGGCACGACGATTCGTGCAAGACTGCTTGTAAGTCCTCACCTGATATGCAATCCATCCATGAATAGACTGTCTTCGAGGTAGGTGCAGACGGATTCAATTCGCCTGTTCGCTCGTACGCCGGAATTTCTTCCTGTGGATGGTCGTACGACGCGCAAGCTGTAGTTGCTACGCTCAACCATGCACCACGAGGTGCATTTGAGAAACCTAACCATACAGCATACCAAAGGTTCCTTCCGACTGGCCCCATTGCCTTCCTACCTCTCTCTCCAACGGTTTCTTCTTTAGTCTGGTCAACCGGACCACGCATTGCGGCAGCGTTATGCAAATCGGACCCAGCTGTACTGGCCAGTATGATCGACGCTGCGTTCCGCCTACCAGACGTGTCGATCCGGTATCTCCATGACCGTATTCTGGAGGCGGATGCTGCAGGCAAGACCCTCTCGCACGATGCGATAAGTGGTGAAATTGCGTTCAGAGAGAGATCCCACAACATTTCAAAGTATTCTGCTTATGCCTCTGTGACGTCCGCTCTCTCAGGTGGTATTCCCCCAAACGATGCAGACTCCATCCCACCTCTCGTCAGTTCAATTCAAGCCGGTACGATTGCTAGTTTTCCCCTTAGATACAGTCACGCAGAAGCGTACTTGGGCGAGGGAGCGGGTAGTCGTACCGTTCTTGTAGGGGATGCAGCACATACCATTCATCCCCTCGCAGGACAAGGACTTAACCTCGGTTTGGGCGACGTTGAATGTCTCGCTCGCTGTATCGCCCAAACACTGAGGCATGGTGGAGATGTAGGTCAGTAGTGTCCACATTGCCTTTGTGGTGCCCTCCCAGAGACTGAAGTTAAACTTGTTCAAGGCTCGTACACAGCACTCCTTCCCTACGCAAGGGAGCGGTACTTTGAAAACCACAAGGTCATGTCTGCTGTGGACAAACTTCATAAGCTCTATTCGTCGACGCTCGAACCAGTCGTCTGGGCACGTTCAGTGGGCCTGGAAGTGCTGAATGAGCTGGATTCCGTCAAGGCTGCGCTTATGATGGATGCTGGAGGAGCCCGATCCACGGGGTCTGGATGGGAGTGGAATTTGCTTGCGCGGGGTGTGGAGGGACTTGCTACTGGGTTGAGTGCTGCGAAGATGTTGAGAGAAAGGTTCGGGAGTGCGAGGTTCTTTGGACTATAGCTAGCAAAAATGCTAGTTATCACAGGGGTCATTGACAAGGTAAACTAATATAAACAACACGTACCTGACATTGGCATGCGCGTTCCCAACTTCCCAGTCATTCCCGTGCCCGAGAACGACCAGCACAAGTCCAAGTAGCGGAATTCAATATAATGCAGCCAACCCCGACGCCATCTTCTCCTCCACGTTCGCCTGAGCCAGTGGCTGATGAAACGGTATACCCAGCACCACCTCAGAACAAAGGCAGTGCCCCTTTTTCGGTCCTTGCAGGCCTCTTTGCCAAATTATCCACCGAACGCAAGCCAGAACGTCGAAGGCGTCTTCTCAATGCATGGTTCAACGTATGTTGCTGATCTTGGCTATCTCGCATCAAGCTTGACTCTTGTGGCATAGCATTGGAGGGAGCAAGTCGGTCACGACCTTTACCCCGTGCTCCGTCTCCTTCTTCCTCAGGCATGTTTCCTGAATATGTATGGGTAAAAGGTAAATCTCAAAGCATATCCAGAAAGATCGTGAGCGTGCAATGTATGGCCTGAAGGAGAAGAACCTTGCCAAGACCTATATCAAGCTCATCCCCCTCGGAATGAAAGACCCAGATGCAATTCGACTCCTTAACTGGAAAAGACCCTCAGGGAAAAATGTCTGTATCTCTGCGAGTCCGTGATACATTTCATTTGAGATTCGTTCTAGTCAGGATCCGGTGATTTCTCCAACGTGCTTCACGAAGTCGTAAGCAAGCGCTCCTCGGTGGTCGACGGGTCGTTGTCTGTTGACGATCTGAACGGCATCCTTGACGAGTTGTCCCAGAACATGGGGAAACAGTACGCGTGTGTTCAGTACCAAGCGCAGTGCATTGATGTTCGCATGTAGAGACATACAGTCCAAAGTTCTTCAACGTGTGTACAATCGTAGCACCGCAGAAGAACAGCGATGGATCGTACGCATCGTGCTCAAAGGTACATCGTTTTCTTCAAAGACGTTCGTTAGTGACCAGGTCGCCTTAGATATGGTTATATCTGTCAAGGAGACGACTGTGTTTTCTGTGTTTCACCCGGACGCCGAGGATTTATTCAACACATGCTCAGACTTGAAGAAAGTGGCCTGGGAGCTGTCGGATCCAACACGCAGGCTCAACGCAGAGGTACAATTGACACCAGATCTGTCTGAGAGCAGAGCTCATTCAATAACAGGACAAAGCCATCCAGTTATTCCGTTCATTCGCCCCTATGCTTTGCAAGCGACCGAAGCGCGAACTCGAAGAATCTGTCAAGGACATGCAGGGTCGTATGTTCTTCATAGAAGAAAAACTCGATGGGGAGCGCATGCAACTACACAAGCGTGGTAACGAGTATTTCTACTGCTCAAGGTGAGAGTGTAGGTGGCCCATGCAGTCCATTTCTTACGTTTGCTGTAGAAAAGGAAAAGATTACACGTACCTTTATGGAAAGCACGTCGGGGATGTCGATGGTAGTCTGACACCGCATATCGACGCAGCGTTTGATGATCGAGTTGAGGAGTACGTGTTTGTAATGGCAAATTATCGAGTACTCATTGCAATCACAGAATCATACTGGACGGCGAAATGTTGGTATGGGATCCAGTGTCAGAGCGTAATTTGCCGTTTGGGACCTTGAAGACTGCTGCACTTGGTGCGGGCTTAATACACCTTTCCTTGGAAAGCACCTTACACCGCATATTTAGACAAGTCCAAAGTTGAACACCATCCTAGACCATGTTGTGGGTGGTTCGATTTCGAACTTGATTGATTCTTACACCCCACTTTTCCAGTCAAAGTATTCGATTTGCTATATCTCAATGGCATGTCTCTTCACAAGAAGTCCCTCAAGTTCCGAAAACGAAATCTACGTGCTTGCATCCAAGCGGTTCCCGGGCGGATGGAGTTCGTGGTTGAGTTTGAAGGTAGAACTCCCAAGGATGTACGACAGAGGATGGACGAGGTCATGACAGCGAGGGGAGAAGGCCTCATTCTCAAGCACCCGGACTCAGAATATATTCTCAATGGGCGTACCAAGGACTGGATCAAGGTGAAACCAGAGTACATGGTATATCTTCTCCCCATTATTTCTTGCATGTTGTTCATTCCTCCTCGTGCAGGATGACTTGGGAGAAACTGTTGATGTACTAGTCGTTGGTGAGCACTACGTGCTCCGTGCAGCTGAAACGTGCTAAATGAGTGTATAGCGGGGAATTATGGAACTAGGAAGCGATCAGGTGGTGTATCTACTCTAATATGTGCGGCGCTCGACGATCGACACGCAGAAGTCGGCGAGCCAAGGTTAGGGGTTTTAGTTGTTGGTCACCATTTACTAACCTACCTTTCAGATACAGCTCCTTTGTACGCATTGGCTCAGGTCTGAGCTTCGCGGACTATGCATGGATACGCCAAAAGCCTTGGAAAGAATGGGATCCTAAAAATCCTCCGGAGTTTTTGCAGACCGCAAAGCGCAGCCACGAAGATAAGGGCGATGTTTACATTGAACCTGCAGAGTATGTTTCTAACTCTGTCTGCTTTGTTGTCTGACATGCGGGGGTAGTTCCTTCATACTGAGAGTAAAGGCGGCAGAGATAACTCACTCTGGTGAGACTCAGCACCTTTGTGTTAGTCTTGGAATTAACCTCCCTGCAGATCAGTACCACCTTGGTCTGACGATGCGTTTCCCTCGAGCTCTGTCAATTCGAGACGACCTTGCAATCGAGGATTGCATGACTGCATCAAGTTTGTCCTCACATATGTGTACACCTCCCATTGACTCAATCGTGTTAGCTATTCTGGAGACTATGCGCACAGAACGCAAGAGGAAGATGGGAAAAGATGCAAGGTACACACACTTGCCCATTGCATTGCCCGATAGCTAACACGTCGGTCACAGCTTCAACGATCGAAAGAAAAAAAGAAAGACGACGGCAAAGAAGGTTGACCATGGTACCTTTTGCAATGCTCACTCACAAACCCCTTTTCGTAGCCGATGGTCTTGCCGCAGTATCAAGGTCCAAGTGCTGATTCGGTCGAAGTCGAGTCGGAGGTGTTTGAAGGCATGAAGTTCAGTGAGTACATATCATACTCGCGATCAATAATCAAAGTCTGATGTGTTCAATAGTGGTGTCAGCGGACCCGAGGTCGAAGACCGGTGAACAGGACCGGAAAGAATTGATGAAATTGTACGAGTCACATGGGCAGTGTTGGCGATTCACTCATTCGTAGCAGGATCTACGCAAATGGGGGAAGTTGTGTCCAAGTTGTGACGTCTCAACAGCCCGTAATGGTCGTTTATGGCGGCAATATGATACGTATGTCGTCCAGTTTTTCAGAGATGGCGTTGTGCTAACGGATGCACACTAGCGTATGACATTAAGTTGTTGGTCAATAAAGGTACAGTCGATATCGTTCGGCCTCAATGGCTCTTGGACTGCGTCGCAAGGGATGAACTTGTTCCTCTGAGGAAGAGGTACATTATCAAGGAGGAGACCTCAACTCTGGTTCACAAACTTCACAGATACTTCTTCCATCCGTCGGACGCCAGACGGATCTCTGTCTCTGTTGAATACAACGAACCTGATAGCGAAGACGATGAAGAAATGGGCAAGCAGCCATCTGGAGAACAAGATGCCAGCCTGAAGATTCCCACGACTTCAGAGGGCATTGAAGCCAAGGTAGAGCCTGCAGAGGATGTGGATCCGGCTCTCGCGGACTGGCTGAGTGTGGATGCCAAGCAGGCAGTTACCGAGGATGGTGATAGTGCGACAGAACCGGAGAGTGACGTCGATTCCTTGAATGATGACGTTGGCAAAGATACCGACGAATGGATAGAACTGGAACCAAGCGGTAGCGAGACCCTTGATTCATTCCAAGTTTTGGTAAGCCCTCTCACGTCCACCTCCGAAGCGAGTGGTTCACATGTCTTCATCGAGTAGTCTCTGTCCGAAGAGAAAGCTCACACACAAGTGAGCCTTTATTGCCTGTTCTCTGATTTCGTTGTTGACTAAGAGTAGCCTGAGGATGTCGTTATGGGCGAAGCTTCGGAGCGTGAATACGACACTACCTTGATATTTAAGCACTTGTACGTACCGTGTGGCCCCCGTTTTTGGCTCCCTGGCTCACCCTTTTCTAGGTGCGTCTACATCGATTCTCCAGAAAATGCACGCAAGAATGAGATGGTCGTGAATACGAAACATGAGAAAGTAATTTCCGATCAGTGCGTTTCGTCGATTTTCCGCCAGAATGGATGGAAGCTCATGAGACATAAGTTTACTTGATGTTTCTCGGAATATCGAAGAAAACGGAGGGAAGATTGTGGAGCTCAACAATGCCAAGCTAACCCACGTCGTTCTTGACAAACGGGACGTGTCTCGCAGGAGGATTCTCATCCAACTCACCTCAAAGTAAGGTGACATCTTCTGCAGGTCGCCCAAGTTGACGTTGTCTTAGGCCTAAACGGCGTCGGCTTGTTATATCGGACTATATACAAGCATCTTTAGACGAAGAGACTTTACTTGACGAGGAGGGTATGTCGAACTTCCGCACGTTCCCACATGCGAGGTCTCACGATTCTCATATCAGAATTCGCACCTTGAATCAAGCAGTGGTTACATTTTTTTTGAATGTACATATTTCTGTTATTGACGTCAGTTGTTGATGGGGGCCTGGGAGTTTTAAATGCGACTTTCCCTGACTCCCTGAAATGACTTGCGGAGGTAGAGCTATTGTATCAAACCCGATCATTCATCCCAAGCTCTTTCGTCACTGAGGTGTGGTTTAGACTGTTGATCCCGTCACAGCAGCCGAGCAGTGGTTCTGCACAGGTAACCGGGTCGCTCGCTGCCAGTGGTGGGATACCTGGCATCCGAATTTCGAGCCTTTCACTGAACCCCTTTCACTGAACCCTTGCATTCAAAACCAAGGGAAGGCTTGATCATCCTTTCCTTTCTCAACTCGAAACTTTTTTTTGTGGTGCCTTCACATTTTGCGGTTTGGTTGTTTCGCATTTGCGGTATACGTTGAATGTGGTCGTCCTGTTTTAGATGTGGATCTCGTTATCCCTGACTCTTCAAGTTTCGGCCGTAGAATTCAGATCAAACTGTCCAGATGTCCGAGTTGTGTGAATCAGTATAAAGACGTCCGTTCGCGAGAAGGGAATTGTCGCTACTCGCCTCCCCCTACCCCAGAGCCCTAGAAGAGCCATTACCTTCTTATGGATCAAGAAAACGGTATCCCTCTCGACACGGCGGCGATTGTGTCGACCGTGCTAGAGGGAATTGTCTATGGTGAGTCAAAGTGAAAGATCGTTGGTGCACAAAGGTGATGCGATATCTGCGTAGGGCTTTCTATCATGATGTTCATTGAGACGATATGGGCCCTAACGTATAGACGAACGGATAGTGCTGTCAATAGAGGGATGATCACCGTCGCATGTTTGATGCTCCTGCTTAGCACTGCGGTATGCAGGGATCTGACCATCACCTATCGTGTTTCGGGGAGCTAACGTCGAGCAGCATATAATCATTGACATCATCCGGACTTACCAGGGTCTGGTAGAGTACCGGAACAGCTATCAGCCTGATGGGCCCATCAGCTTTTTCTCTGACGTCTCCCAGTGGAGTTTCGTATACAAGAATTTGATATACACGCTACAGACGCTGGTTGGCGATGGGGTGGTGGTGAGATGTTGTCGCGATCGCCATTGATGACCTCACCTTTAACATCCTACTCAGATTTATCGCTGCTACGTCGTCTGGCAATCATGGTGGATTATCGTTCTTCCCGTCATATTATGGGCTTCTGTTGCGGGTAGGTATATCCCCCATGCACGCATTCGTGATTTCTCATGCAACGACGGAACGGCAAGTGACTGGGTTCGGGTGTATATACTTCGACTCCCAGGCGACTGTCGCCAAAAACGATGTCTTCGCGCCAAGCACAGGGCAGTGGATAACCGCATTCCTTGCCGATGCGCTCTTTACCAACGTCTTCAGCACGTGTGAGAGACATCGATGTTTCTCGAAGCGTTCCCACTGATGGGCCGGCCCCACAACGCCCATTTCTAGCGCTGCTTGCGTTCCGGATATGGAAGGTAGGAAGACGGGTGACGGGAGTGTCGTCACACGCGACCATGTTGTGGCCCGTCCTACGGATCATACTCGATGCGGGGGTACTCTACTCGGTCTCGCTCATGGCAATGCTTTTTTGCTTCGTGGCTAAGAATCGGGGACACTATGTGATGATCGACGTGGTACGTCCGTTAACACGGTTTGACATAGTCCTCGGGCTCATCGCCGTTCTGTACCTCCCCCCCCTCCTCGATTATGTGATTCCTGCCATACCGGTCCGTTCCTTCGTCCCTTTCCGTGTGGCCGACCGAGTAGTCAGTGCCTATCATGTCCATTACGTTCTACATGGTGATCATCCGCATTACTCTCTCTAAATCTACTTCGCAAGGCATCACGCAACCGTCTTCGAGTAGGTCCAGCCGTCACCTCATGCTCTCCCCCATGTCGCGCCTTAATAGGGAACACGACTACCAAATGAAGCGCATGGAAGTGCGCATTACACAGTTGACGGAGACGAACGAGCGCGAGGCGTATAGGAGTGGTAGCAAGCCAGCCGGCCTGGATCAGTAAATCTCTGATTCTGTAACAGTCACACAGCCGCTCATATAGTTACAGCATGATATACATACAGTAATTTACAGCCACTCAGGGTCCCAGGTATTCGGTGTGGCAAGGGTACATTGAATCACACTAGGTCACAACATCACTGGATGATGGGCTATTTTGGAGGTAACGTGGCAGCAGCTGTACACATCAACTGGCTGTGTGCTGCTCACGAACCCAAGCTTCTTGTTGCTGGATCCCGAAGCGTAGCCCGACTGTCAACGTCCTTTGAAGGGAGCGTGACTCAGAATGTCACGTGTGGGAAACGATGGAATTCACCAGCTCCTGGTCGTCGGAGACGCAACGGTGGCGGTCGAACGCCCACCCTTTCGCTTCACGGTAAGTCCCTCTGCCAGTAGATGAGTAGATGACATGCACAAGACAAAAAAGAAACAAGAAACAACGCCACAAAAGGTCGTCTACGAACCTTTAACAACGCATTCAAGGAGGCAAGCGCGACTTTCATTGACGAAAAAGTCTCGAGTCTGGAAAAAGGTCGGCTGAGCATCTTGCATGGGTGCCGCAAACGCAGACACAACAAAGGCGAGCAGTGAAACGAGCGCAAGTCGGAACGGCGTAAAAGAACCCTCGTTCGCAATCGTAGCGTCAAACCCGAATGGGAACCAGCTTGTCGAGCACATGGAAGCCTACTTGTCCTTGCCAAGGACAGGACCACATGATGCTGTTACGGGTGTGAGCCTGAGAAAAGTAGTACGTCCAACGAGTTCTGTATAGCGCGACGGACCTCCAATCGGTATGTACATAGATAAACTCGGTCGCTGGGACTGTCAGATCGGGGTGCCCAAAGATTGTGCGACAGTTTGGAACTTGGCGTCGTCACACTGTGCCATTCTTGAATTTGACACGAACAAAAATCGCGCAACTCGGGAGCCCGGGACACGGGGAACCTCAACTTACGACAAAGTCGGAAGCGTACTTGGCTGTGAGCTAGCCTAGTTATTATGTCAATGAGCATTGAGCACAGGAAGGGCGACAGATATGAGGATACATACCCACGAATCCGCCAGTGTTGGCCGTTGTCGCCATGCGCGTTCACTGACGTGTGGAAGAGAGCTGGTCTCGATGAGCAAGATTCGGAGTGGGTCATCGTCGAAAGCAAATTGGACTTGTCACCATTGCGATTCCATCTCGTATGCCATGAGATACGAATCCGTAGAACAAGCATACACTGGCCAGGAAACTTGTATGATATTGAACTGGTTGAGGAATGTGGAGATCCTCGACGATGTGTGCGACAACAACATATTACTCGCACCTTGACTTTCCAGTGTTTCTGTCGGTAAGAGTGCGCTCTCCTACAGCCGGGTGACGAATGAGATGATAATGTTAGCATCGATTAATACGCTGAACACGGGGAACACGCTTCGTACTGGCAGGCAATTTCAACGTTTTTCACACCATACAACTCGCTCAAGTGTCTCAGTCACGCAACGTCTGGCGAGTAACATGATATAGTTCGAACGCCGGGGATCGACGGTCATGGTGTCAACACACTGAAACTGACAAGACGTTTGCGGGTGTTTTTGAACTTTTTAATCGTATATGTGTATGCATGCAGCTCATACGCATGGGCATGGTTCTTGGCCGTGTCGTATCATACCAACATACGTAAGTAATACAGGTGATTTAAATGGTCGAAGGGTAGAGCATCTGAGGGTTTGTAACGCGTTCAACCGCCGAGTCAGAGAGAGAGAAAAGGGGTGAGACGTACGATGCGCACGCTCGCACCGAATGCGCGTGGTGGGAGGTTGGATCTGAACTTTGACTTGACAACGCCAGAGTTGCCGTGTGGCCGGGTGACACGGCTAGGCACAGATTGAGAAGAGGATGCAATGAGCCAAATAAGCGAGGCGAAACAGTCAGAGACAGACAGCTTACCCCCAAATGACGCGAATCTTGGATCCTTGGATTTCGCGTTTGGCTTTGTAGACGTAGGCCACACGCTACGATGGCAGGGATGGATGAGGAAGCGGGTTTGATGGGGATAGGAGAGATGGCAAACCTTGCCAAGGTAGAATTGGACGTCGTCTTTGGTGGCAACACCTTCTATTTGGATGAGCGAGGTGTTTGGGCTGGAGTTGCGCTTGGAACGCTTGTGGCCGAGGATGCGGCCCTTGGAGTAGAGTCTGAAAGACAAGGTACAAGTCAGCGGGAGATGGAGAGGGAGGTGCATCCGGCCAAGCGGTGTTGCATCCACTGCATGGAATGCCGCCGGATGTTGTTTTTGTGGTATTTTATGGGATTAGCGTGAATACTGACCTTGTTGAACCCATTTTTTGGCTTGATGAGGGGAGGGGAACGCTGTCGGTCGCGTTCTGGAGACGAAGGGCGAGGATGGGCGAGTGGACGTGACAGTGTCACTGAGGGATGGCATGTGACATGGTGTCACGGTATAAGAATTAGCGGATCTGTGCTAATAGTTTGGTTCGAGTTGACCGTCGATGCAGTTGACGATGAGCTGCACTTCTGCGCCGTTTGCAAGCGTCGTTGGAGTAACGGAGCGATGGAAGAAAGACAGTGTCGATCACCCGTCCAGTTCGTGTCTGGCAGTCGCAGCACAGTCTGTCGGATAGCACGGGGTCGAGCCATATTTGCTGCACGTACTTATTAGCGCGGATTTTGCTGTAGACATACATAAAACGGTTGAATCGGCAGGATGAGTTTTGGCAAGCATGTTCCTTCGTCCCCTCTCCAGAGCGACACCGTCCCTCGCCCGTTGCTCCTCGTCCTCAGCGACGTCGACCATCACCATCAAACCGACGCCGTCCAAGGATCACCTGTATGCACCAATTCCAGACTCGAACCTTCCCAAAGGCTACCTTCTCACCGGTATCCACGCCGGTGTCAAAAAGCCAAAGCCGGCATCCCAAACGCCGCTAGACCTCGCACTTGTCTTGTCCACTTCTCCCCATCCCACCTCTGCCGCTGCATGCTTCACTCTCAATGCATTCCGTGCCGCCCCCGTCCTCGTTTCCCGCGAGGTCCTTCAAAAATCTGGTGGAAGAGCACGCGCTGTCGTCGTGAACAGCGGTTGTGCAAACGCAGTCACCGGTAAGAAGGGCATCCAGCATGCCTGGGGTATGGTTAAAGCAGGCGACGCCCTCCTCGTCTCTCATGGCTTCCGCCCACAGTCTGTATCTCAGACAAGCGAAACCCTCGTCATGTCCACTGGCGTCATCGGTGTCCACCTTCCCATCTCAAACATCCTTTCCGCCATCTCCACCCAGGAGTCGTCCTCTTCCCCCTCTTACTCCCTCTCATCCACTCCATCTGCCTATGAAGCGGCTGCACGCGCATTCATGACTACCGATACATTTCCAAAACTCCGTGCGCGCACCTTTCAGATCAACGGAACAACCTACCACATGGCAGGCATGGACAAGGGTGCAGGTATGATTCATCCACAAATGGGTGATCCCGCCTCTTCAGCTGGTCTCGTCCACCCTTCCACCGTCGCTCCCGCCACCGGTCCTCCTCCGACCGCTGGTCTCCACGCTACCCTCCTCGGCCTCATCCTAACCGATGCGCCCATCTCCCCAAAAAGTTTACAGTCTGCACTCACCTATGCCGTAGAGCGAAGCTTCAACTCCATCTCGATCGACGGCGACATGTCCACGAACGATACCATCATCGTCTTGGCAAACGGCGCCGGTCACGATGCAAACACATCCAATCCCATCGAAATTGACGAGTCCACAGATCCTCAGGCTTACATTGCGTTCAGAGACCATCTCACGGCCTTTTCCATCGACCTGGCCAAGCTCGTCGTTCGTGATGGTGAAGGTGCCACAAAATTCGTTGGCGTATGCGTTGAGGTGGGTTTGCGTATCCTTATGGGCAATTTCTTAATGGGTGGCGGATAGTCGGGAGATGTCATGATCCTCTTTTTTTTTCTTGTTTCATCATGGTCATTCGCTTGGTTGTGATATCCTTTTTACGATACAATTTTCTGTTCATCGCGACCAATCATCTGACCTACGATGACGATTAGAACGCTGCTTCGTATGCAGACGCCCACCGCGTCGCTTCGACCATCAGCACCTCGGCGCTCGTGAAAACTGCCCTTTACGGTGAGGACGCAAAGTAAGTCGCCTGCAATACCGCTCTCATATGCGAGGGCGTAGTCGTATTGATGGCGACATTCCATTCAGCTGGGGCCGTATTCTCTCCTCGACAGGCTCTACTCCACTCAGCGCCCCCCTCGATCCAACCCTTGTTAGCGTCGCCTTCATCCCGTCGCCCATATCGTCTAACACAGCCCCACTTGTCGTCCTCAAGAACGGCGAGCCTGTTGGTGTCGACGAGGCGCGAGCGAGCGAAATACTCGGGGAAGAAGACTTTGAAATCAGGGTCGATCTCGGAGGGCAAGGGGTTGGAGGTAAGGAGGAGGCGCGGTATTGGACGTGTGATTTTAGTTATGTGAGTGTCTTGGCCTTTCCGGTCGCGGACATGGGAATGCTAATGATGTCGGTGTGTGTTGTAGGAGTACGTGCAGATTAACGGTGATTACCGGAGTTGAAGGAGGGTTGGTGTGGTGTGCTAGTAATAGGAAAATTTTATTCATTGAATTGATGTCGGCAGTGTATGTTATTTAGTTGGACTCTTGACGAGTTGACCGAGTCTTTTGGACGAGCTTGATAATCATCTTACGTATGTAGTAAATGAAAGACATGCGTCAAGTTGTTGCTAATACATACACCGACGTGCATGTTCGCAGCGAGGCGAGTCAGAACTTGAACACGCGTGCCCTCCGAGACGGTAGAGTGATTTTTGTTCATCCGCCTTGTCTTCGTTCCCGGCTTACGCGCAGGATCATCCCCGCGGTCGTCGTCGCTGATCGTGTGGTAGGAGTGATCCCACCCACTGCCTTGTTCAATATCCTGTGTCTCCAAATCGCCAAGCTCACCTCCGCGGACGGACCGCGCCGGTGCTTCGGGATACAGGCCTGTGCGAGCGTAAATGTGGTTCATAGAACTATCACTCGTGGCTCAGTGTGTTCAGGGATCGCTTCCATTCTTCCAATCACTCGGAGCCATGATGCGGTGTGCAAGTCGTGCCGCCAAGCGTCGTACGAGTTGATATGACCCACCGCAGCTCGCCTCGCCTTACCCACTCGCAAGGACTCCTATCTTTTCGAACCCTGCACATATTTAACTCACAACTTCCCTGCCCCCCCCTCCCCTCTCCATCGTGGGCGCTTCGTGGTATCTTTGGAGAGACGCACGTTGGCATCGTTGTGATATCAACGTCGGCGAAGAGATTTCCCTTTCCCCCCGCCGCAATTCAGCGTCGTTTGTGCCATACGATACAACGCTGCACGATACACGATACACGATAACACTATACACGACGGAACACACCAGAACAGACGAAAATAGCGAAACAAGCAAAAACGACGCAACCGGAGGGCACGCGAAGAAAAAAAATGGATGACGAGACGTTGGTCGGTTCGGCGAGGTCGCCACAGACGAGTCCTCGTTCAACGTCGACGATGACGGGTCCCAAGACGTTGATCAGTGGTGGCACGGGCACTTTTGGGACGGGGAGGAGGGGGCAGTTGTATAGTCTGGCGGACGTGGTCGCCGAGTTGAAGCGCAGTAACGAACTTCATGCTGGTTCGTCTCTTTTCATCGCCGTTGTTGGAGCCATATAGGGTGGAGTGGATCATGCTGACATCTTTTTCATACTCGACTTGATTAGCAATGGGTGAGCCCTCGGGGTTGGAAGAGCAGGAACGTATGTGCCGTTTTTTTAATATCGCGTAGTGCTGACATGTTGATCTAGCACCGTCTGTGGACGAAAAACAGCAATGCGCTGGCGCGGAGCTGTTTTACAACTTTGAGGGGTGAGTATTTGCGTGCTGCTTTCCGTCCTCAGTTTCTTGACCTGACACTCAACCCCTCCAAGACGGATTGAAACCCTTGACAAGCAGGTACGAACACCTGCACCCTCCTTCAACACCCGCTCCATCTCGTTTCCATTATACTCACCCTCCGATGCCCAGCTCCGCGATTTCGAAAACGCCTCGCGCGAACTGGGAAGCTCCGTCGGAATCGTCTCGTCCGCCTTTGGACTCCAAGAACGCCTGGCCAAGATCCTCTTTCTATTCCGCGAAAACGCCGCTTGTCTCTACCCACGCAAGGTCACGCGTAAGCCCCAAGAAGGACTCATCAATCCCAACGTGATGGAGCGACGGCAGGACTGGCGTTATCGTTCGACGGTACCCTACTCGCAGGAAAATCTCGAGCTCGATATGCTTCCGAATCAGTTGGAGAGTCTCGCGGGGGACGTGGGGGCGTTTATCAATTGTTTGAACGAGTTTGAGGAGTTTAACGATGATGCGATCAGTCAATCCATGCGGGCATTCGAGGGTGATTTGAAGGTACGTCGCATTTTCTTTTCTTTCCCTCTGTCTGGGCGGCGTATCTCATCTTTTGTGTTTGACTGCAGTACTTTTCTGCCTGTCTTTACGAATACAAAAGTACGTGCTTTGCTGCACTTGGGTTGTGTGGGTTACATTGTGTTTCTAGACCAGTTTCGATCACCGGCGGTCCAGCGGTATGTCCACGACTTGATGTTCGAGATTGGTGGACATCTCGATGAAATCAGTGCCGCGTTGACCATCTTCATCGAGATTGGTGGGTTACCAACATGTTTTCGATGGGTAGCGCACATCCACTGACTCCTCATCTAGGTATACCAACCCTTTGGTACCATCAACAACATGCCGCGAATAATTTGTTGAACGTCTCGACGCTGTCGATCGTCTTCGGGGTTGTCGATGCGTCGCTGTTGGCGTGTTCGAGCCGTATGACAGGCAACATCCTCGCCAACAGCGTCAACATGTTTTGGATGTCCTCGTTGGTATTCAGTATCGCGGGTGGGGTCAACGGCCTTCTCGGTTTCACCTGGAAACAATCTGTCTAGTAAGTACGGTCGTGCTCTTTTGCTCTCAGCGTCGTATCCCCCATTTACTGAGCCTTTGCTTGGATTGTATAGTCGCTCGCCTTTGCATCGAGTCCCCTGGTGGTTGCTCGTATGGATGAAAGGGTCTCCGCTGGTGTTTCTCGTCATTGCTATTGTGTGCTTTTCTGCTGGCGTCGTGCTCTTTACGTATGCTTCTGAACAGGTATGTTCTCCTGTGCGTGTTCCTGCCTTGATGTTGGGTATCGACGCGTTCGATTTCAGAATCCCATCACGTCGGCGGTCATCGTGGTCACGACGGTATGTCTATCTCGCTTTGCCGGAGTGCCCGCAAAGGTCTCAGTCTTCAATCTCTGGCCCGCTTTTGCTCTTGCTAGCTCGTTGCGTCATCAGGCCTCATTTCCATCTCGGGTTGGTTCGTCTTGGAGCGATGGGCGTACCTCACGCAAAAAGACCAAAAGTGGCTCGAAGAAGTCATGTACGAGACCCTCGACGAACTCGCCGAACTCGGTATCGTCCGCGCACCCCGACTCGCGATGCAATGGTGCAGCCGACGTCTCGCTGCGACCCGTGCTTCCTTTACCCGCCTCTTCACTTGGGTGGCCGACACGCGCAAGCTCAAGGCCAAAGCCAATAGACCTGCGATGACGACCACCGACGACGAATTAGAAATGGGCGGACCTGCGCGCTCGAGCGAAGGCCCCGGTTTGTCTCACAGCCACAAACACAAACACGACACCCACCTTCTCCTCGACGTCCGCGATCCGCGCGTCCGGTTCCAGAATGCTGTCCGCGCCGTGATCAAGTTGCAGCGCACGACCGGCAAACGCGCGACGCCCGCCCGTCCGGGGTTACCCCGCCGAGACTCGTGGTGGCAAACCTCGATGACTACGGATCCGGATACGTCTGCGAGTCCGGTACCGGATCCGGGGCTTTGGGCGTTGAGAGGGGCGAGGGTGACCAAGGTGATCGAGGAGCTCAAAGCGCTCGAGTTGGCACAGGAGTTGTTTCCTCATGGGGCGCTCGTGCGGCATGTCCAGTTTTCGCCCAACGGCAAGTACTTTGCGACGTCAAGGTGAGGGTATACGCTTTGGGGACGTCACTGATCTGACAAATGGACTTGTCTTTTTTTTTATCAGTTGGGACAGAACTGCGATGATCTTTCGTGTCGGGGTGAGTTGTGCGCTTTTTATGCTTCATTCCTGGGGGTTCTGGTTTGTTGAATTGCTATGCTTTCGTCTTGTAGGAGACACTCACGCATCACCGCACGCTCGTGCACGTCCGGGGCTTCGTCAGTCAAGTTGCTTGGTAAAATTTCTCTTGGTTTTGAAAAGCGAAGTCTGTTGACCTCGCTTAGGTCACCAAACGGTCGCTTGCTCCTCACGCGGTTCACGCGTGGTCTCAAGTTATGGTCCGAGGTAAATCACCGCATCCCTCGTCGTTTTGCGTCCTTGTTAAATAAACCTGACACATCACGACGTTCTTTCTCTTGTTCAGGATGGGGTGTGCAAGCAGACGATCGACCGATCGAAGAGTGTCAGTTCGGTGGTTTGGCTTCCTAATGGACAAGGTGAGATTGTCTCTGACCTCGATTTCGATTTCGATTTCTTTCTCACTCGTACACTTTCGTTGTCAGGGATACTTTCAGTCGAAGGCAGCGAGGTGGTGAAATTGGTGCGTCCATATCGTTCATGGATCAGCATGCGAAAGGTGCTGATCGACATGGACCTAGGATGCACATGGAAAGGTACGTGTCGTTTGTCCATGAGCCAATGAACACACTCCACATTCATCCGCTTACCGCAATCGCTTTTGTTGTGCAGGTTTTGGATGCGTATCATTTTGGCCACGTGCGATTGATCAATGTGGCGGTGACTTCGGATTGTTCGCGTTTGATAGCGATAGGACCGTCTGTACCTCCGGCGAATGGGCCACAACCGACGCGTCAGACCAAAGTCGAAAAACGGATGATTGGTAGGAGCGCGTTTGATCGTCTGTGTTTTGTTTCTCACTGACCGAGGCGAACAGTATACAATATGCATACGAAACGAAAGGAGAGGTGCGTTTGGATGTCACTTTTGCAAAGGTAGCCATGCTCATATTTTTTTGTTTCGTTTTATAGTCAAACGCCATTGTTTGATGATGTACGCGATATCGTTATTTCGAAGTGGAAGTCTGTCGTTCTCGTATCGTTTGAACAGGTACGTCCTTGTTATCGACCTTGCCGTTCTCGCCCTGCACCAACCCTTTCCATCTCCAGGCTGCGCCCCAACTTTGGAAACTCGAGGTCGTGCGGGACAGAGCGCGGACGAACGGGCAAAGTCCCTTGACGGCACGACTGAACCTTAAACATTCCTTTGCGCTCAACGTACCCACCTCCATCGCGGGCTCGTGTTACTTTGGGGGGAAAGACGAGCAATTCGTGTTTTGTGTCGGTAAAGGTCTGTGAACCTTTTCGGCCAGTAACTTGAACTGTTTTTTGGTTAACGTTTTTACGCTTGACTGTACGTTCGACGCTCTATGCCTTTTTTTTTTCATATACAGCGGGCGACGTGCACATCTGGGATCGAGAGACGGCGGCGCTGCTACGTTACCTCCGTCCGATGAACATGCCCGAGTTGAGGGATATGATGTGTATTGGGTGGAACAATGGAAGGGACGACCCGATGATGTTTGCCACTGGGAGTCATGACGGGACGGTGCGGGTGTGGTCGACGGCGGTGGCACACCGGGCTTCGGGGAGTTCCACTGAGGTGGAATCGGATGAGTAGGGGGTTGGTGAGGTGCAAATGGGAGGGGTAGTATGCGTATCGGAAAAAAAAAAGAGAGAGAGGAGGGATTTGGAACGTTTAGAACGATGGGTAGAACACGTTTTCGGATGATCATCTTCACGACTGAAATATGCACGTCTTTGATAATACCACTTTTTTTTTTCTTCCCCCGGACACTCGCAGCATACGGCTGTCTTCAAGCGATGGGTTGACTGGCAGCGTTTGAATTGGTTCACTGGTTGAATATCAACCCCCGGGACCCGCCGCGGTCTCTTCGTGGTCGTGCCAGTGTACCTCGTCATACAACCAGGGATGAGTCGGAGATCGTGTCCGACGTACTAGCTAGGCCCAAGTTCGGGGGACGCCACAAGTGCGCGAGCGGCCCCAGCTCGGCATCTTCTGAATCGGGAGCTGGCATGCGCCTGTTTGAGGGACACACACAGTGCTCAAAGAGGTTGGCACTGGCAACCGCACTGTCGGAGAGAAGACGTGACGACGGTGGATCTATCTATTGGCGAGGCTGACAAAGGCAAACCAGTTCGAGTTTCCTGAGCCTGACCCCCCCTGAGGAACGCGCCGCAGGGGCTGAGCAAACTTGAAGCGCTGGGCAGCTAAAACCACCCATCAATTGATCATGCCATACAGAACAGAACATTTTGATGGATGAGCGACCGGGGGGATATGAGTCCGAATCACAAAAACCCTTGATCAAAGTTCAAATCAGCCGGGCCATCTCCGACAAAGGGAAATAAAAAATAAAATAAAATCAGGACGAGACAAAGTTTCTCTGTGATCCTCTTTATCCCCCCCTCCCATCATCTCTCACGCTCACACAACCGCCACTCATCATTGATCACACAAATCAAACAACAACAACAACAACAACAACAACAACAACAACAACAACAACAACAACAACAACAAAAATCATTGTCTACTTTGTTCGAATCCGGGTATGTATGTGCCTGGAGGCCAACTATCTATAGGATCCAGATTTCTACAGCGAATAATCTCACCGACTACTTCACCTTGTACTTGTCCTCCATTTTTTTTTATACTTCTTGGTCGGTTGCCAAAGAGATCAAAAAAAAGAAAAAAAAAACGTCGACCCGATGGCATGCACCAAAAATATCCAATAGGTTTTTGTTGTTGTTGTGACGACAACGATGTCATGTTCCTTGGCGTACCTCGGTCGCACAAGCAAAAACGGGAGGGGGTTTGATGGAACGTTTCCGCGTTTCTGTGTTTCCACTGACGAGTCACCGGGTCCCCTCCCCCCCGAATCACACGCGGGCGCTTCCAACTTGTCGGATCTGTTGCATGGCATGCTGTCCTGTTGTGAAACCTATTATCTGTCCAGGAGAGGGGCAGGGTGGTGCTGGTCACATGCCATCCTAGGAACGCGGTACTAGCCCGTTGACAAAGCGGCGCTATGGGTGAAATGTTCGCCCGGCGATCTGGTGGCAGGTGGCTGGAGGCAGGACTCATGGGTTTGATCGCCGGAACTCCAAGAACATGATGCAGTCCTGCTCTCTCTTCAACCGTCGGCGGTTCGCGGTCGCGCCGGTACTGATAATTGACATCATCATCCCAAACCCGCCGCATCAACGATGGGGCCAACACTGCAGAATGAAACGCACGTGGAAGAAAAGTCAGAGGGGGATGTGTGTGTGTGTGTCTGTGCGCTCGGATCCGTCCTACTCAGAATGGAACGTGGCCATCAACTGGGCGGCCATCATGGCCGCATCAACAATTATACGCTCGACATCGACATCATAGCCGCCATCAATGCATGTGATAACATGATAGAAGCAATAAAGAAAGGACTTTCCGTTCGCTGGAAACCCAAACTAGTCCGCTGTTTGATCGTGGCAACTAGGGGTTCGTGCCACGCTGACGTCTAACAACGTGACGATTCCAATGACCTTGTCTATTATGTCAAACGGGTCACAGGGGTGGCACATGATTCATGACTGGGTGCAGTAGGCGGCCTTTGCATTTAATAATCCGGGTGAGAACGCTCATTGTCTGCGCTTGTTATCTACAATTGGAAAGGCTCTCGCACGGATTTAACAGGGTCTGTGTATGTGCCTCGGCGTTCCTACCTGCAAATAGGATATCCGGGGAGCATGGGGGTTCTGCGCTTTAATTGAGATGAGTCTCAGAGGGTGCTGTCACGGTGTGGGACATGGACAGCCTCACAGTGTAATCATGATGTGGTGCAGAGCATATCAGAATCCCATAGCCTCAACTTACAGCCTACGGCATACCTTATTTGAATCCGTGAAGTTCAATCAGTTGGGTCTGATCCAATCAGTCGGGGACGATATGATCTGTATAGCCAGGGCAGGGAAAGGCAAGAGTTATGCGAGACTGATTGGCGCTGGGAACGGGCTTTCGAGCATGCATCGCGGGTTGACCTGGACCGGTGATGATGCTGCGCGTTTGTATCAGAGAACCGGTGAGGGTTTCGGTGTGAGCACAAGTATGATGGAAGGCAGGTCGATTAGGCTAATCCTAATCGAGTCATTATTGTTCTTCAGGAAGAGCCACGCTGAATCATGATGGTACAGAGCGGCCGCCATAACTCATTCAATTCTCTGTACTATTTGTGGCGGCATGAGCGCAGACGACGGAGGATCTGAAAAGGTAAATAAACCTTGACCCGTGCGAGAAAATATACCGTACCTTCTAGACGGAGCGAACGATACCCATCGCCATGAATACCTGTTCTCCTCCCCCCGAGAGACGTTCGTGAGGCGTTCGGTGTAGGTATCATTTTCCTACCAGTCTGAGGCGGGGATTGGGAGGGTGTTGGACTGAGACCGGACACCAAACATGATCCCGGTGATGACACGGACGAGCACTGGAAGCGATGGCATCACTGGCAACGCGGTGACCAGCGGCGTCAAAGCTGCTATTTTTTTTCCTCTCTCGGTGTCGTCCGAGGACTCCTGGTCAAGTACTACGGTCGACAAAAATGGACCTAGACCATGCATACGACGACTTGTCTTGTTGCATCTTCTTCAGGTGGTTGGTGGACTCGGTTTGCTATACCATTCAACAGTAGGCCCATCCAAGACTGACTGCGAGCGGACGATGTGGTTGACGGGATGCACAAGTGAAATCTGGCCTAGGAAAATCAGATACGGCCGAGGGGGTTCCTCTAGCTCCGGCTTCGAAAGGACCAAGGGAACGCGATCAACCCGTCCGCGGAGGGGAGTTCCGCAAGCAAGTGGTACGAATGGGCATATCCATATCCACGTACTAGTAGCGGGGTGCGGTTGACAGGTCCAGTCCGAGGGACGTATCGCAGATGAGCGTGAGGAAGACGATAACTGAGCGTGTGCGAAAGCCAAGAAAATGTTCCCAAGTCGGGGATAGCAACGAGCAGGACAAGTATATCTTGCAGCGCCATGAGAGACGAGAAGATTGACCTGCGAGCTTCTTGGTACTCGCGGTCCGGGGTCCCTCGCCCTCTCCACCATGTCGACCAACATGATCTTAATGTCAAGCCATATTTCAAATCCTAGTTGCATCCCCGCAACTGCCAGGACGGATTTGGGCAAAGACGAGGAATGCGGCAGTAGGCTGGAGCTTGGCGACCGCGTTGGGATAGACGCCGGGTTAATGATACTCATCAGTCACTGATACGCAGCTTGGTAGAGATAGCGTCAGCACAATCGATCCATCAACGATGATATGTTGTGTGGCTGGGAAGGAAAATGGCGACGAGGAGCGAGCGGACTGAGTGAAGTGGAGCTCCGGAAGCTGCCCTATGCCCGTAATCGGCCAATTGTGTTGATGCGTAAATATAAGAAGGTGCGTTGCTGTACGGAACAATTTCCATTTAGGGTACTCGTCAGAATGAGCAAAATGAAGGGCACCGGAATGCGAACTGATGCCGCAGGGTCGATGTGATAGGGTAGGCGATCAAGATGATACCCTCATACAATAATAGCACGAACAATATACACAGGCCCTGGGCTAGGGCATCCCTGTTTTTTTTTTTTTTTCGATTCCGAAGCGGTTCAGCGAAATGCGACCGGGTCTCCGATCGGCGAGAGAGAGAGAGAGAGAGAGAGAGAGAGAGCCAGCGCCGTAAGTCGGGCAAAATGGCGGGGGAACTATGCCGGCTGTGCCGCGGCGCCATGAGAAAAGCCAAGAATAGAGTAGAACAGCAAATGATTGCTAATATAATATAATATAATATAATATATATATAATATAATAATAATAATAATAAAGATGGGCGAGTTCCTTCGTCTTCCCTGTGGAAGTCGAGTTTGCCCCAAGATCGCGGTGTGGAATACACGTCCTGCGGAAAATAGAAAACGAGGACGAGGGACACGTTGAGGACACGGAATGTGCGCCGCAACCGCCGCCCATGGAGGTTGTTCAGCACGTTCGTTTCTTGGACTCATGGTCTCCCACCCGGATCACCAGACCGCCGTACCGCACAGCGAATCTTCTCAGAAAAGCAAGCCGAGTTCCTGGCAAGTGCTCACATACGAACGCCTCGTTTCATCGTCCTTAGCCCCCATTTCCTTAGGGAAGACCGCCACAGCACCCAACAATCAGAACCTTGCTATTCTCCTCCGCGTGAACCATCCGCGACTGCAGCCGATCATCGCCTTCCTGATAACGGTCGGTCTCGTACAGCCCCCTCCACCGGTGTCCCACCTTCCTAAACACTTGCCTTTTCGAAATGCAGACACCAGATCTCTCGAAACAGCCCTGTCTCCAAATTTAAGACTTCCTGATCCCTTTGATCAGCGCGGTGTTCGTTCTTTGTTTGCTTCGATGTCCCGCTCTCTTTTGATCTGTTGATCCATTATCAGTTCTCGACGTCCTTTTCCATTGATAAGTCTCTCCATTCCCTCAACACTTCCTCACTTGGTTTCTCCCTCTCTCCCATCCCCACCAACCACGCCCAACCACGCCATCCCTCCCACATGCCTCACCGTGTCGAGTCAATGCCAATGCCCTCTTCGTATGTACCGTCGATCCCCTCCCCCTCCCTTCCATCCTGACCAATTCCTTAGCCACAGACGTGACTATGACTACCCCTACGATCACTCTTATCGTAGGCCGAGTCCCCCGCCCATAGCCACACTCTCCCACTCCCCCTCCTTGTCCGTTTCCTCCCTCGATCGCTCCTCCGTCTCTTCTCCCGCACCCCGCCGGTCCCCAGCAGACCGTTCTGTCGACTCTCATTCAGGCTACTCTGATCCCTACTACTCCCAGGAACAGATAGTACGATCTCGGCCATACCCTCATGATCCCGTACGGGACTCTGCCCGGTCGTCGCATAGTTACGCTTATAGTTCGCGACCACCCCCCGAGCACAGATACTCGCACGAGTCACACCCATACCATGTCGCCCCAGCTTACAACAGCCCTCCTCTTTCCCATACCAGCACTGCCACGCGTGAGAGCAGCTCGCTCTCATACCCCCTCCCAGGGCAGAGCCACTACACCATAGGTTACACGGACGATGCGGCAACCAAGCTGAGCGACAGGGTTCGTCGGAGATGCTTCAACTGTTGCACGACCGATACCTCCACGTGGAGACGATCAAATCTCAGTCCCGGAAAAGTGGTGTGTTTTTTTCGTCTTCTTCTGTAGTTCTAGCACCACGCTGACAGCTTCTTAGCTCTGCAACAAGTGTGGTCTGTTCGAGCGCACACACGGTCGCTCGAGACCGGACCAATTCCCCCACCGTAGGGGTCCGTTGGCAACTTCCATGAACCGGCCCAGAACCCCACCGCAGTCGACGCAGCTGCCTCCTATTTCCACCCACGTTGCCCCACTTGCGCCGTATCACTATAGCCACCCTTCGATTCCGCCGCTTACTTCGATTCCTGACTCGCGGAAGCCACAGCACCCCAATCAGTTGCCTGAGATCCAATCATGGATTGATGCGCCGGCTGCCCGCACGGCTTACCCGTCGTCATCAGACCGTGGTCACGATCATATCTTGCCTCTTCGCCAGCGGTCGCCACCTCGCCTCCAGCACCATGTGGACATGCGACCTAGTAGTGTCCATGGTGCCGTTGCGTGAACCCTCCTCGGCGGCTTGGCGTTGTACGAAGAAAGGGCTGTAACCCCCCCCTCAAACTGTGCTTCCATTCTTGCCCCTCATGTTTGTCTGTTCTTGCACACTCCTAGTTAGGCTCTGCTTGGCTGTGTCCGTCAGCCTTTTTTCGTAATTATGCAATTCTGGTGATATCCCGCGTCAGTTTTCGTATTTGCTGTCGTATAAAATGCTCTCAATCAACCCAGTCGCGAACATGTACCCGTACAATTTTTTTCTTGGAAGTTTTGCTGTATTATTATGCATCGCTTTCGACCGGAGCCCCAGTTATGACCCGCATATACGTATTTATCATTAGAATCCCAAACTTTCTTGATCAGCTATCAATGATTTCGTTATGTGTTACCCGTTGGTGGGCAAATCCCATGTCCATTGTCAGATTGATGGCGTCTGAATACGGCAACAAGACAATTATGCCTTACATCCGTCTTTGTCTCTCTTTGGAAAAGGCGGAACTTTAGTTACTGCGCCTCGTTCCAATACCGATCCGTTGATCGTTCCATCGCCGGCGTGCGGAGGTAGCTCGATCTAGTGAAATCGCATCGATCGATGGCGCGTGCCATCCATGACGGGGATACGTTGTCATCCGAGTATTCTTCCTTAGTCCCGGCGCCCATGCGCTGGCGAGAGAGAGAGAGAGATACCTGGAAACGTCTTTCTCAAAATAAGCTCCGAAGGGGTACACGCACTCATGGGAAAGGAGAAGGAGAGAGTGGGGTGGGTTCTGGCCACCACACATTCTCCAAGTTCCGAAGATAAGGTATCCGGTTGGTGGGTGGTGGCTAGCTTGCTATGTTGTGGAAACGCCCAGTGACGCATGTGAACGTTCAACGGCGTCTTGTGTTTTTATTTATTTTATTTTACTGTAAAAGAAAAAAATGCCGCGTTCGTTCGAAAGTGTGCCAGTCGGGTGACACCGACTAGAAGTCAACATCAGCATCACGGATTCAGCCTTCAGGCTCAAGTGCTCAAACCCGAGGTCAGGCGGCAAAGGAGGGAGGACACGAGGCAGAAGACCGGACCTCGGCCAGGTTTCCGCAGCTTATCCATGCCATGCTGCACAAAAGCGTCCTTGGCATGGTGCACCATTTGTAAAATGTCTTGAAAGAAGCGGAAGACGGTGGGAGATGGGGAGCCGAACGAAACCGAATCACGTTGTGTAGGCTTATCAATTAGGGTGTCCCCGTTTTTTCACGAGGCCGACCCGCAGGCAAGGGAATGATGCGGTGAAATATGAATAGGGAGGGGGGACTGAGTGGCACGAGACCGTGGGGGGTCACTACTGAAAAAGCATGTGGTTTGATTTCTGGTGCGCGGAAGCGGCCGCCCATGACAAGGATATACAGGATGGCTTAGACCGTATGCCATAACCAGCTCTAGATCTCGAACACACGTCTCTTGAACTGACGCTCCAGCGACAGAGATAACAGCGTGCTCCTTTTACAGCTCCTTCTCGATGAACAAGGCGCGCGTTCGTGGTGAAAAAAGGGTTGAGACCGGACGGGTTAGGGTCATACCCAGGATCTAGGGCAACTGATACCGCCGACAATCGTCAGGATCCGGATCTGCAAAGGAAGCTCTGTCGCGCGGTTGCAGTTCTTTGTGGCAATCAACACAAGTAAACCATCCACCCACGACCACAAGGGGTGCCAGCCGTGAGATGCTGAGGGTGTCGGGGGCGTATGGAACGTACGGAACGTAGCTGACGGCGGACACTTCCGATTACCACGGTGAGCGGCAGGTCTTTCATATGACCTCTCACGGGGAGTATATGATGCCCCATCCGCAAATGAGCCCTGGTTTTTTTTTTTCATCAGACTGGATCCAGGTTGCGGTCTGTTCTTACCGGGTCTCCGTATTTGCGCGCTCTTCTCTCTCTCTCTCTCCCAAGTTATTATCGGTTGACACTGTCAGGAGTCATTGCGGAATGTGTGTTGGGCAATGGGCCACATCCTCGGATCTGGAGACTTGGAATTCCATAGAGGTTTTTTTTTTTTTCGCGGTTCCGCACCAAAGTAACACCGGATGGGGTGAGGGGATGCTTCGTGAGGACCGGGGTGACCCGAAAATTTTGCTGGCATGGAAAACCAAAACCAAAAAAAAAAAAGGCGAGAACGAGAAGAACCTGGAGATATAAACGGCATCGCTTTGGGGATGTCGGGGGTAGTAGTAAACCTACTTAGTACATACTACCCCCCCAGGGATGGCGTTACGAACCTAAAATTTGCCATCCGGATTAACGGCCTGTCTTTCTTTCTTGATCCGTGTATGTTATTTCCCCCAATCATTTCAATAATTTAGCGGTACTTTCCGACGCCGCGATCAAACCCATGTGATGGGGGGGGGGGGGCCGGCGCTAGACCGAGTTGCCAGAAGCAGGACTTTTGCTAGTTCGTTCAACAGTGGAGGAACGGAGCTTTCATTCCATGGACCCATTTTTATCGACAAGTTCTCTTGGAGAAAACGCGGAGCATGGAAGGCTGTCAACCAAGGGGGTGTGTGTTTCTTGGCGGAAGGGTTATTGCCCTACATGGCTGATTCAGATTGGTTGAAGAAAACACAAAGAACTAGGGCAACGCCCTCTACGACCGAAATTCGTATCACGTACTTAATCAAGCACATGTTACATTCATTGACACGTCTCTGTGGGTACTCCCACCCCCCCCCCAGAGAGGTATATTTCATTGCTCAGATGCGGTATCGTACCTTGGCACAATCAACTCGTTTTGGCGGATGCTGATCGGAATTTGGGTCACAAATCCACCGTCAGGTGAGAAGGAAAATGTCATCCGAGTAGCACATGGTTGCCATGTAGGAGTCTCCCCTCGACTATTGGCACACGCCGGGTTCCGCGATTGCCCACGCTACCAGTTCAGGCCGCTATACTACCTGCCTTCAAACAAGGCAACCGATATCCACACATTCTCAACAATATCGCGCGCTGTCTCGTCAAAGACAAAATGAGCGTGTGCCCAAGGCTAGCAACCATTCCATTCCATTTCGGCATAGGCAGATCGAGTCGAGTCTTGTCGCCGGTCTCTGCGCCATGCCATTTGTCCCGCGAGTCGTTTCTGCCCCATCCATTGCGCCCTGAGTACACACGTTCGTACCTAGGTACAGCCCACCACGGTGCTTGTATCATAGATAATCCCACCGAATTGCTTCCCATGCTTTGGCGGCCAGAGGGACCTTGTCCTTGCCCACCATCTTGAGTACCGCAGCAAGAGTGACGCCGTCCTCGACGGCCTGGGATGCACCCTGTGTACTCGTCCTAGTATCATCCAATTCAATCGCGATCAATGACACGTCGAGGAGGTAACCAAGCAACCAAGCAACGCTCGGTGAGCAGCATCGCCAATCAACAGGACCCGTCCACTTCTGCTGACCCAGCTTGGTAGTGGGTCGTGAACGATGAGCTTCCTAATCCACACAAGTTGGGGTCTTGCAGATCACCGCAGCACATCGCGGATCCCATCCCTTTACACGTCTTCGATCCGTCCAGGTAGGGACCAGACACCCTCGACATACATACTCAGTATCCGTATATACCATCAGCGCCAGGGAGATACGTGCACGAATCACAGTCCTCACTCGTGTGTAATCACCCACGAATCCACGATATCGATTTCCCTTCCGCGGGAAGACGAAGCAAGAAGATGGACATCTTTACATAAAGGTTTATCGAGCCTCTCAAGTTTGGATGTTGACAACGCGCTCGAATTACTCCATCTTTGCAAAGAAAATCAATCTTGTGAGCGGATCGGTATCCACTGCCCCGCGTTCTTTAGCATCAAACCATGCTCGATAAATCGCATATACCCAGATGGACGGGGGTCGATCGAAAACGCGTCACATCATGCGATTCGCCTTGTAACGTAAATGGTAAATGGGACTCGCCAACACATATTTGCGCGCACCACTCTTGACGCCATCCGCAGCAACGACCAAGTCTGCCTGTAAAAATGTCGCCCGACTGCCTGGCTCTCGTCGTCCTCCCAGTAGTCAACGACTTCTTGTCCCATACGGATATCTATTCCCAGTGACACTGCATGGCGGAAGAGGACGTCGTGAATGAGCGCGCGATGACCTGCGTAAGTATGACCGCCGAACATAGGTGAGGGCAGGGGTTGCACTTGGATGAGGTCGCCCAAACAATCGTGTAATCGCAGCAGCCTATCAAGGGCACGTCAGCCGAGCATATCGACGTTGTAAGCACATACTCGTCGTGAAGGCCCCAACGAGCGAGGACACGACCGACGTTCGCGCCGAGACAGATGACCTAGTCAAAACGTTGCATGTAAGCACACGTTAATCGTTCGGAACACTGACGCATCAAATGGAAGAAAAGGATAGACGCACATCACCTGTCCATACCCGATGACATTGAGGAACGCCGCATCACCCAAATGAATCCGTCTCACCGAGTGTCCCGAACGTCTCGGCCACGACGACGTCGTGCCCCTTGCGCTTGCATTCAATGGCACATCCCAGACCAGTATAGCTGGCCCTGACGATAATCACGCGGACGACCTCCGAAGCTACAGAACTGTCAGTCATCGTCAAAATGCTCGTGCGCGTGGCTGTCTCCAAGGGACTGGTCGATATGTTTCGCGGGGTCGACGTGAGATCAGACTTTGATGGCGCCCATGCGGGGGTTTTTTTTTTGCGTGCAATCAGACGGACCAAGAGCAAATGTCCGTGCATCGGCCGCCGACGGCTTATCTCCAAGCAAAAAAAAAAAAGGTCACAGGTACCCCCCGCGGGGTTCATTGTCCCATCTGACCTTTTGGCCAGGTAAGCGAGTCTGATTCTAGCCCAGGTTGAGCATCGCTTTACGCAAAGCAGATAGCCCGTCTTTCTGTCGGAGAAGAACTATGTCAGTATCGTCGCGAATGAGAACCATATCACCAAGCCCAATGCTCCAGTGTCGATCATTGGCAGGAGGATGTGAACGAAGCTTCGGAGCCCATCAAGACCTGTTCATCTGTTCGTCTATTATATCTGGGACCTGATTGGATGCCAGCGTCGAGTCAAAAGTGCCCTCGTTAGACAAGGTCTGAGTTGAAATGGACCACGACAATCGTAAATGATTTCAAACAATCGAGGACCTACTACTAGGCAGATGTGGGTAACCGATAACCTTCCTGCTTAATTCTCCTCACAATGTCTCCATAAGACGGAATGTGCATGAAACCCGGCATCAAAGGAAAGGCGAACAACTACTTAGGACGTCGTGGCGTGACCAAGTGTTCTCCACGATCATCCGAGTCGGGGATTCCTTGGATGGGCCACTTGTCACGCGTCGGTACTACGCCCGTGGGGTACGCATCTCGACTCACTGATACCTGACAGCATCACTCTGTCAATGCATTCTCTCGGGGCACATCACAGTTGGACGACGTACCTGAATGACTCGAGAACTTGACCGCAAAGCGTGGACGACGGCGAATCGCTTTTGCGAAAAAACGCCTCGAGCGCTTTGTGTTTTGGTAGTTACGAGCCCATCGGACAAGGTGAGGGCGTTTGATCATGACCGAGGAAATGAGCACACGGTAAAATCGGACGTGTAGTGTTACTATTACCGAGTTAGCGTGACCCCTCGCGGGCTTGCTACATAATCCATGTCGGGAGTGCCAGTGGATCAGCTACCAGTCGATGCGGCAGGCTGATGCGGCCGACCCTTTGGACCGTGACAGGATGGCAATTCACATCCGTCGACTATCGTCAAGGTTTCTTCCATTTCCCCCCTGGAAACGACCATTGATGCGTCGTCCCTGCGTCAGACTCAAACCTCGTCAAAAGAACATTGGCTGAGCAAAGATCGTTATGGCCCTCGCTTGTGAGTGATCACCCACAGAATGGGTTTCCTATTCGACTGGAGGATGTTAACATGTCCACCTCTTGGCCTGGGACAGGTAAGCTAGACATGCCTTTTCCTTTCACTAGATGCTTACCGATCCATCCATAGAACACCTCTCCATCTGTGCACAGATAGCTCGTCAATGGATCCTTGCTCAACAGGATCAAGCCAGGCTCGATATTTCGGCGTATCAGTCTAACCCTGTGATTTAGTCCGAGTACACTTAGTCACCGTTATACAAAGTCTCACCAGCACGTATTTGCGTGCCTCGTGTGACAACCATTCCTTTCGCGACGTCCTCGTACACCTTTCGGAGGCGTAACCCTCAGCGTCAAAGGCAAACAACTATTCAGTCCTCGGGTTTTGACTGATGCGGCCACTTGTTGCCAGTGTGCACTTCCTCTCCCAAGGGCTGGGCGTGCCTGACGCGCCGATACCTGACGAAGCACACGAGTCAAGTCAGCACCAATGTAGTGGGAAGGATGAGTGAGAGAATGGACGACCCACCTTCATGTTCTCACTCCAGGAGATGCCCGCGACTTGCAGCACGGCAGTGATTGTCGCGCCTCCCTGTTGACTCGTGCTGTATTGTGAAACACACATCAGTTATACAATCTCCCAAAGCGGTTTCATATTCACGGCAGGAGTGGATAAGCGACCACACTTATGAACATAATCCGTGCTGTCCGGCTGATCCTTGTCGGAAGAGGATCATGAATAATAATAAGCTTCCAGTCGACGAAAGAAGTTGCCTTGGATAAAATGGCTGCTACATTGAGGGTCCTATCCGTCAACAACTTTGAGAACGTCTTCCATTTCACCGGAGAACGACCATGGATCTGAAATTTCGCAGTCATCCCTGCAATGTTCATTAGCGTCTGGTTTATTGGAAAGAACAGCAAAGTTTTTTTTTTCCATTTTCGAGTGATCACCCAGGATATTTCCTTTCCGTCGCATGGATGATACACGTCTCGGCTGGGCTTTCATTCGGCGTGCTTCATCACAATGAACGTTCCATTGTCACCTATCCACCCATAAAAGAGTCACCCTCTTACATAGGTAATATGTTAGGGGGTTCTTGTCCCCCCTTGTTCCTCGGCATCGAACTATGTGCGGAAGACAGTAAGACTGCGAAGAACGTGGCTGGGCCTTATATCCCTATCAAACAGATCTGATAATGATTATATAGCAAAAAAAAAACACAGAATGGGGATAAACGGACCAAATTATATTGACTCATAACGCCGTCAGCGGCAATTGTGAGCTCAGCTTCAAACCTTTCTTATCTGACAATAAACCCGCTTTCCCAATCTTTTTGTGCCGTCGACACCGTGGTTGAAGTGAATTTCAACGCCAATTGATACATCGTACTCGTATATGACTTGGTGAATCTCCGCACGATGAGTCCGTCGTAGTCGTAAGCACCCCACAGCGGCAAAGGAAGCGGCTGTTCGCGGACGACCTCGCCCAGGTAATTGTGCAAAATGGACGTATCAACACGGCGACAAATAGGCCAGATTCTAGAAGGGACGATAATGCGCTTCAGACCTGGTAGTGGCTGTCACATCACATTAATGAATATCAATCGTGAAGGTCCCAGCGTTGTATGATTCAACCGGCATTGTGTATAAGACTGACGTGACCTGATTCATAAACAGTTCAGCTCCACAGCATGCCTATCCTTGAGGACGGACGTACATCTCCTTCATTTAACATGTGAAAAACACGTGTAGTTCTCACCGGGCACTTTGAACTCGGGGATCTTCTGACTCTGATATTTCGCTTACACATTCGATAGCACATGCGAGGCCACCGTAACCGCGTACGACGACGTTGTTGTTGTTGTTGTTGTTGTTGTTGTTGTTGTTGTTGTTGGGCCCGTGCTATCGGGTGGGGCTACAACTCCAAGATGTCGAAGTCTTGGGTGGGGTGCTTGATCCGTCCAAGTGATTTGAGACTAGAACAATTTCACGGAAACAGGCTCGTTAGAAACATGACGTCCGTTTCATGCTGTAACCATAACAGTTCCGGGCCAGAAGAAGGAGTGCAATGGTTTGCCCAGTGAGAAAGACGGTGGTAGTGTGACCACCAGAGATAGTGGAAAACATCATGACCCCTGCCATATGGGCTGAGGGTTAAATTTAGCATGGACGAACCAGATAACATCAAAATCAAGAGCCACTCAACTGGCAGAGGGAGGAAAGTGTTGTGGTTGGCGTCTTTCTACGCGACTCTTGACGGCGTCTGGAGTTTGCGACCATAATTCCTCGGATGAGTGCGCCGTGAAAGATCACCTTATCAGTAGAACTCAAAATGGTGCCCGCACCATGAGTTTATCCTCAGTAACCACCGTCACCGACCAAGTCGATTGTTCATCCCGATCAATGTACATCCAATCTCCGGCATTTGCAGACGCGCCGAGCGAAATCAAAGGGTTAGAAGGAAATAAGCATATTAGTTGGGGTCAAGTGAAACGTCAAGTTCCGAGTAACCGGCTAGCTGTCCGTAAAAACACATGATTCATAACCGGACGTATAAACAACCTCCATCGTTCAACTTCTTGGTCTCACATCGACTTGATCTTGATCCTCCTGAATTAACATGTCCAGCGCAAAGACAAAAATTCTTGCTCAGCATGATAATGATGTTGTAATTCTCGCTGCAGTTCGAACTGCGCTGACCAAGGTGCGCCATCACCCACCACTGCAGCCATCCATCGTGTTCACGCCCCCTCTATAGGGAAGAAAAGGCGGCTTTAAGGACACGCGGCCGGAGGAACTCTTGTCCGGTGTATTACGCGCAGCATACACCAGAGCACGTGTAAATCCAGCCCTCATTGAGGGCATTGCTGTGGGTAATGTCCTTCCGCCTGGCGGTGGTGCAAACGCAGCCCGAATGGCTGCCCTACACTCTGGCATCCCCAATAATGTTCCAATCAACACCGTCAACCGACAATGTTCGTCTGGCCTCGCCGCTGTGAATCAAATCGCCAACGAAATATTGGCGGGCCAGATTGACATTGGGATCGGTAAGCTTCCTCGCATGTTCAAATCTCCGGCACTTATGTCGGCTGACTATCAGGGGCTGGCGTCGAGTCCATGACATTCGGATGGGGTGGTGTCTCGCTTCCTGATGGCTGGTCTCCATCTGTCCTCGCCAATCAGGAATCAGAAGATTGTCTCATTCCCATGGGTATCACTTCCGAGAATGTCGCCGCCGATTTTGGCATTTCTCGGGAGACGCAGGACAAGTTCGCCGCAGAGTCATTTCAGAAGGCTGCAGCAGCCCGAAAGGCTGGGAAGTTCAAGGACGAGATTGTACCCCTCAAAGTTACAGTAATCGATCCGAAGACCGAAAAAACCATCGAGGTTGTCGTGGACGCAGACGACGGTATTCGCGATGGCGTTACAGCCGAGAGCCTTTCGAAGCTCAAACCTTCCTTCAAGAAGGACGGTTCGACCCACGCTGGTACGCCGACATGAATGATCTCTGTGTTTGTAACTGAATCCAATGCATTTCAGGAAATGCTTCACAGATCTCCGACGGCGCTGCAGCAGTCGTTCTCACTCGCCGTTCGGTTGCTAAACGGCTTGGCCTCCCCATCGTCGGCAAGTACGTTGCTGCTGTGGCGGTCGGCGTTCCACCTCGGATCATGGGTGTGGGGCCTGCCTACGCTATTCCCAAGGTTTTGGAGAAGACTGGCCTGTCCAAGGATGACGTGGACTTTTACGAGATCAACGAAGCCTTTGCATCACAAGCCATTTACAGCGTCAACAAGCTTGGGATTCCATACGGCAAAGTGAACGTGAACGGTGGCGCCATCGCCATTGGGCATCCGCTTGGTTGTAGTACGTCGCTCGTTATCTTTGTCACGAGCGGCGCATTCTCATTCATTCTGCCATAATTGCAGCTGGAGCACGGCAAATTGCTACTGGCTTGAACATCGCTAAGCAGAGGAGTGAGAGAATATTCGTGACGAGTATGTGTATAGGTTCCGGGATGGGAATGGCTGCTGTCTTCGTCAGCGAACAGTGAGCACTGACGATCGCCCCATAAATTTGTTCTTCTACCACTGTATGGTACCTTCAGCTTGGGACTTGTTGATCAAGTGTTATAATCTGGTGTTTGAGCACGGAATGAATCATTCGGGATTGTTGCGGTAGACATATATATAGTACAGGGCCTTTCTACAGTTCACTTCGGGCCCAATCCATGATATCAACACTAACGCGTGAGGCAGTAGAATGAATATCTCTTTCAAACGGGCCGCCACCGACCTCTTGAGACATCGGGGTGATCTTGGGTGAAAGATGTCCTTCTCCCTGAACATTTTAGGTTCAAGAATCTCCAGTAGGACTGTCGAAAGGTGACCAAGGAGAATCCCAAATATCATCCGCCAGGTGTAACTTTCGATGAGAAAAAAAAAAAGTTCATCGTCCGCCTTAAAAATGTATGAAAGTTCACGCGCACGGACCCTCGCGAGCGAAGTATAAAACTATGAAACGAACAAACACGCCAAGTTCCTCACAGTCAACCTCGATCTGAAACCAGCGATGTGTGTATAACGTCGACGGAAATTCAGTCTATGGCCATGGCCAGGCATCGAGAAGAAAGAGACCGCAGGGACTGGGCATGCCGTTTGTCGTTCCATCCAATCGATTGAGCGGCTAATCAGCTCTTGATACAAAATATGTCTTTTCCGTTCTTTGAAATCATGCTGCGACGAACTTGTACGAGTGAGTTGGTAATAAAACATCGAAGAGGTGACAATGGTACAACTGAGGCATAACTCCCCGAGGGGGATTAGGTTGTTCATTGACGTACTAGGCAAGCTCGAGTTGATCTCGGAAACCTCCTGTTGGGAATCGGCTACTATAAGCAGCCGTTTAATTGTTGAAACAAGCGCAGGCGTAGTGTACATGCCAGTGGTTCTGCGTCAATGTTCTAGTCTGCGACGTGCCGGGTTGGTTCGCTCCACCACGGTGTCCACCTGACCATACAATCGACGTGCGTTCCCGAGCCTAACCAGTGAATTAGGTGAGTTGTTACCTCTTCGATCATCAATTTTTCTCGTTAAGATATTCTATATCCAGGGCCATGACGCCACTGCGTGTTCTGGTGTTGTCATGCTCCTCGGGTCGTGTGCTCAGGGTGATGTATCTGTGCGTAGTTCCGCGCTGCCCCATGAGAAATAGTTTTACGGGTGGAACCATGGGTAAATATTATTCTCTGATCGATATCCCCCTTTCCGGAACTTTAGGACGGGATTCGTTGCCGTTGGGCAATTCCGGGACTCGTTCGTTTTCGGAGTGCTTTCCGTTCCGCCTCGCCGTTGATACGGAATAGATTCCGTTCCATCGCTTCATAACCCACTTCAAATCAATTCTCAAGACTGTTAACGACGGCGTTTAGCATGAAACCTCAGGACACCACATGCGCATCCACGCGTTCGTAGGATCCACGTTGTCGGAAGGATGCAGCCGTTGCACGCTCAAACCTGACTTCTTTCATTTCTGGTATAGAATTTGACGCTCTCATTATGGTGTGGCCCTAATGCTCACGAGTCCACGAACTCATCTCCCTTTTATTGAGCGCGACTTCCGCCGAAGTTAACCCCTTCCCAAGAGGATCCGCATTCTGCCTGAATGCACTCTTCTTCGAACGCGAAGCACTGTTCTGCAGGGGAAATGGCATTGATCCACTTACAGCGCGTCCTGGTTACGCACATGTAATTCACTCTCTAGGGGGGAGGAGGGGGGGTTAATTGGCTGTTCTGTTATTACCGCTCTGACACGTTCCACGAAAAACGCCCAACGAAAGATGTCCAATCCTCTTTGAAACGGTCTGTCCGATCAGCATCTTCTTTCCCCTTTCACCGTCGTAATGTCGTCGATCTTCTATCGTCTCACGTAGACTGAGGCTGGTGAAAGAAAGGATATACCTCTTTTTTTTTTTTTTTCTTTCGACGGCCTATGGCTCTTGCATGCCGCCACGCTATTTCTATTTTTCGCTCGTCAGGCGAATCGACAGGGCTCTTGTGGGATTTTCGGGGTGCCCCACGTCTTGATCGTTCTTGACAGAAAATATATGACAAACGTTGTCCCCTACTCACAGGCTTTGCCCAGACATTCACTTATGGGAAACTATATAAGGATATCTCGTCTCATTTTGGAACCTTAATTAGAAACGAGGTAAGCAGGCACGACGTCCAAGACTCAGATCAGTGAAGTTCCCCCACCAAGCCCAGGTACGATACCCAAATATGTCGATCTGGTATTTATGCTGACCGCGTGTCATGGATACACAAGAACAAGCCCCACAAAACAGTGTGATTTCCCTAGGACAATCGATAAGCATCGGTTTACTGCACCTGCGAGGGGCCCCTTCCCAGACTTCACTGGTCCCCACAAACGATAGCGGATGGACGACGAGGTTTGTGTTTGTTTAGACAAGTATTAATTCACCCATCGGCGTGCGGTTCGTTCATAGTGAAAAAAAAAAAAACGAAGATGGTCTACGAACTACGCAAGCCACCATTCGTGCAATTCATCTTACCTATCGACTGGTTACGACGACCCTGGTTCCTCTTTTGGTTGCTGTTCTCCCTTCCCAGGTCGTGGCGTCCCAGACTGTCGTGGTCTCTAGAGCGCGGTCTACAAGTTCGATTCGACTTGTCCGCCGCAGCGCACGTATCAACAAGTAGGTGAGCCGCAAAGCGGATATTGAAGATCCATTTCTGAGAACCGATCATCCCCCCAGAGTTGGACGTGACCCGTTACCCAACCACGAAGTTATCCATACTGGTCCTGGCATTAAAGCATTGTGGATAGAACCCGT
This sequence comes from Boletus rubroflammeus, assembly GCA_038090375.1. NCBI lineage: Eukaryota > Fungi > Basidiomycota > Agaricomycetes > Boletales > Boletaceae > Boletus > Boletus rubroflammeus. Next base: position 58,954 of record JBBPMQ010000060.1, read on the forward strand.
TCTAGAACTGCCTTCACGGCGAGATTCTCGAATGGACGACCATTCGGGGCGTCGTTCCCGTCCGCATTCCTGGTTATTAGATTGACAGGGAGGGATTGGTTATCTCTATCGGTGCACCACTACAAAGCGACGAGAAATTTATCTATCGCTTGCATGGCGGGAGTTATATCGCCCTCTCAAGTTCATCTGACAGACCCTTCTACGGACGATATCCAGGACCTTCTTACAGACCTGCCCGCAGTTCAGGTGGACTCATTCCAGATCGAGTATCTGCTTTCCAGTGCTGCGCCGTAGCCCACACAGAACCCTTTCCCCGCAGCCCTGCTCGATGCACTGGCAGGGTTCAAGTGCCTCGTGAACGACCTCGGAATCAGTCCAAGTGACATTTACGTTGATGGGGAATTCGGCCAGAACGAACCTTGCGCTCGCACTGGTCCCACTATCTCATCGAACACCGGAGTGGGAGGGGACATCTCCGTCCGCAGGTTTAATTTTGTTGTCGCCATGGACTGACCCGGGCATCACTCACAAAACACCCCGAATAGGCGATAGGCTCTCGTTCGTATCATCGGATACGCTCGGATGGGGTCTACACGGCTGAAATGCATACCCCAAACTAGCCTTCCAGGGGCAACGATGCTGATAAATCGCTGTATCTCCCCGGCTTCCTTGCTTTGCGGCGAGGCTGGATTTTCAAATTTCCCGAGGACGTTCATCAACGCGGGTGGTGCTGAGAACCTCGTGGATCAGATAAGGACTTTCAAAAAGCAGACGACAGCGGATATGGGCGAGGGGTATGGCGTTGGCCGATTGACTTATTACGAAGCACCGGATGGTGTTCATGTCTACCCTGGCTGTGAGTTCCGTGAGTCGGAACGTAGCGAGGCTTACCGGGGTCGCCTCGGGGTGATAGGCTGGCCCCACTCCACTTCCTCGGCATCGTCCAATTGTTCAACTAGTCTAGACCTTACATGGACGATCCCTAGAAAGGATAGCCGGCAGTGCTACTACAGCCGGAATACAGAGATTAATTTGGCTGTTTTGATCCTTTTCCTCGACCAACGATCGCAAGCCCCGCAAACGAGCGTAGACCCGTTCATGTCCCGAATAATTCTGTCCACAAGTGCTGAAGGAAATGCACCACGAGGTGTGTTCCCCCAGTCAAAGAACATCATCTGCGTGAACTCCACCTTCATCGGAGTTCTTGCGCTTAATCAACGCACCTATATGAACGATAACACCGTCCTTATGGGGTACGCCCAGCTGACCGATGTGGGCAGCCCACAAGTTAATGGGACGTGCTGTGTGTTTCACTCGGTGGGTATATGAATGACGTGATACAACTAAACTTTGCGTACACGACCGGTCCGAGGTGAGCGAAGGAAAAGTAAAAAGTTTGCCGACCTGCTGGAAATGCACCGGTCGCTTGTCCTGGCAGGGACGCAGGTTGAAGTAATCGCGGGCATCGGAAGTTGCGCCCGGTTTCACCTTTCCTGTTTTATTTAATCTTAATAATGCAACGACGAGTCTCGGCGATTGCACCGCTGATCGTGATCAGTTCATCGCGTTCCCCGGCTGGGACGGACAAGCTGTAGACTTGTATTGCTGATATCAAACGTTGTTTCGCGAGATCCATCGTGCTGCGATCGGACACATGCTGCGGAAAGGAGATAAGGATACAATTAGGCGCACAGCATACGTTGAATGATGCACGCTGTTAATGCATGTTCGCTATTGCACCACAGCTTGTAACAATAGAGTTTTCATGCATAAAAGCACAAACATACCGAGCACGAGCGTTTCCACGGCGTAATACCGCTCAGGGGCAGTGGCAACACGCAATGAAACATCGTTTGGCCAGCGTGATTGCTATACTGCATCGTATCTCCATTGCGGCGATAGAGGAACTTGGGAAGGCCAACGACATGCAGGGTCGTCAATGAATTGAAGCAACCAAGGATTCCAGGTCTGGACGACCGTGAACACGTTATCGAAGGTTTGCGCACCTATGGATGGTCACGGTGGCTCGTTGTCAAAAGAAGCTTATCCTGAAAACTTAAGCGAAGTGGTCCGGGACGAAAGAGTGACAGAATCAGGGGATAAAGTTGCTCTTCTCCCGATACAAGTGAACCTAGTAGTTGACGTGTGGGGAATATCTTGGAAACGACGCAATGAGCCAAGAGTGTGCAAACGGTGACATGATGATATCCTTTATCTTTTACCTGGGATCTTTATTTTGCGCTTGAAAAACGGAGATTACGGTAACAAGAAATACAGGAGTTAGCGGTTACTAGCAGGTACTTCGTCTGGCCCTGATAGGCTTTTGCGGAGAAGCGGCTAGCAACAGAGGATAATAATAATCTGAGAGCAACCTCGCCAAGGATACTGAACGTTGCGCGGGGTTTCGTTGGCACGGCGTTGCTGAGAGAAGATGGGTACGTTGTCAAGAGCGTGGTACAGTATGTTTTCTGATACAAGCGGGGGAGCTACCACGGGAAAATGAGCACGTAACCTGTGAACAGAATTCCGCGGCCGATGCGTACGGCCAGCGAGGTTGAAGAGAATGGCCGGCCGAAGATGCTAATGGTGCGTCAAGGTTTAGTATACCTACCCCCCCGAGGAAGCCGTATAGTAGATATTGGGAACTAAAAGCAGCGGTATCGATGAAGTGGGATGCCAGGACGGGTAGTTTCAGAAGAGGCGTGGTCAAGATGGGTGTCGGATATTATCGCAGCGCCTTTTGGATGTGCCTGTGGTTACCATACTTGTATGTAAACGATTGAATGGGACGGCAACTGACGCCATGGCGCAAAATCGCATTTGGAAATGATGTTCCAGGATGATCAAAGATCTTTTCACCTCATGTTGAACGCACTGACCTGTTATGATGCTGGCTACGTGTCATGTGCTCAAAGGGTAGAGGAAGTGGGCCGCAAGGCAAGGGCAGGCATGGAAGCGAAGAAGATGGTGGTAGTAGTAGGGGGTAAACATTGGCATTACATGTACATTTGCGGGTTTCCATGAAATAACATCCGGGATGTAAAGTGCACCGTCCATCCGGTCATCGCGGATGTATGGATATGAAAAGATCGATCGAATGTTGAGTAGGAAAAATTTGTTCAAGGAGAGGAGAAAGAAAGTGTCGCGGTGTGTGTGCATGGTCACCGCACGGGAGGAAAAGGAGCAATTTTACCAACCATACTAACACGCCATGTTAACTTACAGGAAACAGTAACAGATGCGCGTTCTTTCCGGAGATAGGCGGACTCATCTTACCGAAGATCAATGCATGTAAAAGCCAAAAAACCGCACCTCTTTACGGAACTAAATTTCGTTGTGCCTTTACTATTTGCACTGATCCAGTGCACCTCTCACCACCTCCAGCTTCATACCAAGTCTGAAAAGAAGAAAAAATTATATAAATATATATCCCGAAGAATTTACTCCGCAGGTCCATCTTATACTGGAACTTGCCGCTCGCCCGGAATCTGCCAAGGTAAAGTTTATTGTTCGAACCTGAATGTGAGCTCAGATCAAAAATGTCATTTCACGAGAAGACCGGCCGTTCACTCCTGCAAGTCCCGAGCGGCGGGTCTTTCTGTCATCCGGCCTTTTATTAACATTTTGAAGGAGCGACCCACTTCGGTTCGAGTCGCTTATATATCCGGGCTTGCAGCCACATCACCCTCGATCGCTCGGAAAGCCCTTAAATCGCTGACTGCCTTTCCGGTTCGTGTGCTCCACTCTCCCGCTTTTATCTCGTGCACTTCCACCCCCGTCTTGCTAACCCCCCCCCGTAACCCATGGACCCGGATAGGCACCTGCCCATTCCCGGGCGTAAACATCCTCGAAATCCGCCTCTCACAATGTCTCCCTCTGCGTCTGACCCCCATGCGCGTCCCATCGCGCCATCTGCGACCACGTATCAGCATTCTCTCCCATCCATACGACAACTACACCCCTATCTCCCACCCTCTGGGGCCACGCAACCCCATCTGCCCCCTCAGGATTCGCCGTCGTATGGTTACGCACCTCTCGGTGCTTACGCTGGTCCCTCAGGATCGACAGATCCTCACCCCAGCCAACCAATGCTACTTCAGAGTAGCATGTATCCCCGAAGTGAAGGCCTCGATTCAGAGCCCGAGGGCGAAACAGAGCAGCCTGGACCCGCCAAGAAAAAACGGCGACGTCAAGCCTTGAGTTGTAATGGTACGTCTTTTGGACGTCATACTTCGCGCTAATCCTTCTTGACGCGGATCGCCCACCACGCACGCGGATGTGACACCTCTTTGTTGTGGACGCACCCACTCGAACCTGACCATGCGGCCTCACAGAGTGTAAACGGCGGAAAATCAAGTGTGACAGGTTCGGTGTCTGTAGTCCCACTAGGTCCCGAGACCGCTGAGGCAGTTTTTTCCAGGGCACAACCGTGTGGCCCCTGCACACGACGCGGCGAACAGTCAAAATGCCAGTGGCGCACTTTGGAGCCTGTGTATGTCAAGTTTGATATCTAGCTTCACCCCTGGCACTCATACCCAGGGTCCCAGGGACAAATACGTTACTCGGGCAGAGTACGATGAACTGAAGTTCCGTAGCAGGGCGGAATGTGACGAACTCAAGGGTAGACTGGATCACCTAGAAACCATGGTCTCGCGCATTTTCTCCGCTCCGCCTGGCGCTGTCAACGTGCCTTTGTACTCCATGCCTCCCGATATGTCAGGCGCTCCACCATCTGAAAACATTTCATTCCACGCTGGTCATGCGTCAACGGGATCAGTGCTCTACTCGTCCGCTGTGCCTCCGTCGTCTTCATACCAAGCCGATCATGTACCTAAGCCTTCGCAATACCCATCAAACTCCCCTCACCTAGTTACACCGGGGACACACCAAGTCACAACCCCCACTCAACCTGCTCCTGGAGGCAGCGGCGGCGGCGGCGGCGGACCAAGCCACATCCGACGCGCATCCATGTCCGAAACTAAATCCCCAACCGCAGTGAGACAATCACCACTCTCCCTCTCATCCATCACATCCCCATACAACACCGACGCGCAGTCAAAAAACTACCACGCGCAGACGCCCAACTTGCCGGGCGGGCGTCTGCGCCCAGTTCTTCGAGACGAATGGAAAGGCCTGGCAACGTTGCGCTGCGGCACACGTCAGCGGCAATGGAACAGCCACACGCGTCAGCGACGAGCGTGTCGGACGTTGCCATGGAGGGGCCGTCCGGCCCTCCCATGGCTCTCCATTTACCCGGACCGTCTCGCGGGCGATACGGAGAATCGGGTCTAGGTCTATCGGGACTTGGTTCAGGCCGAGAGGCGAGAGAAGGCAGGGACGGAAGGAATGGACCTTCCACAGAGCGGTGACGGCTAACAAGTATTTTTCTCAAATGTCCCATACGACCAGGAACGACGGGCATGGAACCGATCCTATCAATTCATCTCATGCATGAGTAACACGAGGTACAATGCATCCATCCCCACAAATATTTCTGTCGCCAATTTACTTGCACCGACATCAATTCTTCCTGCCTCGTGCTTTCCGTTATACGCACCTCGAACTTGGCCCCTGCGACATTGAATATATTTTTTTTCCTTCTGAGGGGTTCACGACGTTACATAGCATTCTGCCCGCATCACCCAGACATAATTCTGTCGCAGTTACAATATCCACCGGTCATGTCCCCCCCTGCTGAGTAGTAGATAATTTACGAGCATCCCAACCGTCGTCTACCTTGATTACCAGAAAATATTAAAAAGAGGGTTACTCCCAAACCAACTTGCCCTGACCATCTACCGTGGCTTGCATACCTCCGCTCGCTCGTTTCCCCCCACCCTGTCGAGATTGTTCGATGATCCGGAGTCGCTCCAACTCGCGTTTGTGCTTTGCGAGTCCTTCCACTCGCGCTTGCTCTACTTCCGCCCTGGCAGATTTGGCGAGCTCCCTCTTGCGAACGGTCTGTCGCTGCTTCTTGGTCATAGTTTGTGGCGCCGCTGGAGCGTGTGATGTGGAAGTCGTCGTCGTCGTCGTCGCAGTCTGTGAGGAGCCTAATTTATTATTATTATTATTTGTGTGTCGGTGAGAAATGAAGAGGAATAGAGTTACGGATACGGTTTCGACTCTTGACGACGCCCCATTCTCCTTCGTCTTCTTGATCGGCATCGTCGACGAGCACGCTCTCTTCGACGACCTCTCCATAGTCCTCCCATGAGAAGCCTGGGACAGGAGTCTCGTCCGCCGGAGGCTGGACCCGCATGACGCGCGCCAGAGTAGGGAAATCGGGCTGTTCCAGCATGCTAGCAGATAAAAGATAAGCATCCACACCATCTCGAAAAAAGACAATACAAGGAGATGCGGCAGGAAAGCAAGAATTAAAGATAAAAACTGAGGAACGAAACGAAACGAAAAAAGCTGACCGGAAAAGAATATTTTTTTTTTTTTTTTTTGGGAAACGATCACTGAAAGGAAACGTACTCGTCGACGCCCGTTTTCCTTGGTCTCGGAACGAGTTTCTCAGCGAGGGTACGCTGCACGAGGTCTGCACGTGCTGTGCGCATGTCGGTGGCGACGCTGTCCATCTGCTCTGCCACAGGTGAATCGCTTGCTGTAGATGCCAGATCGCTGCTTGTCACGTCCATCGCCTCCGCAAGCCCTCGGGCCTGTCCATCTGCAGATCTGGACGTCCTGAGACGGCGATGGTCGATGCGCGTCCACGAACTATCGGTGTCGAACGACAGGGATGGACGGATCTCACGGGGCTGAGACGGCGCATGTCCACGAGCCTGAGCGTGAGGCTGAGACGGCGGTGCGAGCCTCGTGCTCGCACGGAGGTTCCCTTTTCCCACCGCACGGGACGAAGCCAGGGCGGAAGCGGAGACAGATGGAAAGAGAGAGACCGAAGCGTCGGTGCTATCCCCAGAGCGCGGTCCATGCGTCGTAGCACGCCCAACGTCTGGCACGCCCACGTCCTTGTCCGTCTCCGAACCCTCCTCCTTGTCCTCGTCCCTATCTTTACCCTTGCCCTGACTCGTCTTCTTCTTCTTCTTCTTCTTGGTCTTGGTCTTTCCGCCGTCTCCTCGCTTGGACGGGGTGCCAGCCGGAGAAACCTCCTGAGAACCCACATTCGTATCCGTATCCACCTGTGGACTCGCACCCACGCCCACACCCTCGAAATCGCCTGGTACGACCCGCGGGAACGGGACGGCGACCGCTGCCCCACCTTCATCTTCATCTTCAACTTCACCTTTATGTTTACTTTCGCCCTCGCTCTCGCCCTTGCCCTTCTTCTTCTTCTTCCCCTTCCGTGCCGCCCCGGACGTACTCTTAGCCTCGCTCCTTGCGTGCGAGTCTCCGTCTACACTCGGACCTGTGGTATGCGCATGCGCATGGGTATCGGTATGCTTCGAGGTACCTAGTTGGGTATAAGCATAGACGGCGCCTAGACCAGCAAGCAGCAAGCCCGCCACCGTCGCCGTAGACGGTTTCGACAACAAGTCGGTCGCCATGCGAAACTGGGGTACTGCAAAAAGTGTGTAAGGATGTGGTGAGTTTAAAGGAACTACTACAGGATCCTGGCAAGAGGGTATGTTGTGTTACTCGACAGCGTTCGTCGGAATCGAAAAAGCACTGCTCTTGTTCTGACTCTTCGGACTCGGCCCGGGCTGCTGTGACGCGTAAACACGTACATACAACGCGCTCACAACAGAAAGAAAAAGAAAAATTGTCACGTCTAATATAAAATCATTGGGCTTACACCCGGAAAGAATTCCCGAACATCGTCTTACGATCATGGTTTCCCCGGGACACAGTTGCGAGTGAGATACGGAAGGCACAAACTGGCGATTTCCAGCTCTGATGCGTATATCGACCGACTTGCGCATGTATATGGTACCACTCGCGATCGGGAGAACCCTCGAGCGCTTGGACAGAATGACCTTTCCTGCATCACCTCTTCGAAGCGGGAGCACGCACGGTGCTCGCGCGCTCCAACATCACAACCCCTGCGTATCACGTGGTGCGCTCGAAGTTGCGGCGTCGAACGAGTTGGATCTAATCAAGGAGCGCGTTACGATAATTTAAACCTCGCGAAATCGCGCTCGGTCTAAAACAGTGCAGAGCAAGGTCATCACGTAGTTCTTCCTCTCTGCTGAGTGGAGAGTCATAGTCTTGCGTGAAAGGACTTGTCAACCAATAACTTGTCATGTATAAACGTTATCATGCAAACGCTACCCCTTGCATCACGTCCGACTTGAAAGCATTCTCCATGGTTTTTGATCATGAACTTCTTTCGGCCTAACAACACTGTACCCTCAAAAAAAAAAAAAAAGAATAAGAAAAAAAAAAATACAGAAAATAAGAATGAAAAAAAAAAAAAGACATTAGATATATCGGCCTCGTTCACGTACTTTCGGAAAATATATTATCGTGATGACAAGTCAGAAAACCATGAAGGGGTACCCGTGCGTGAGATAGTAGAGATGTACAGAAAGAGAACAAAGGAAAAAAAAAAAAAGATCGTAGAAGTAGCATCAATGTAATGTGGGAGCGCGTAAAGAATGGGGAAGGGGGTATAAATCCAAAAAGAAAAAGAAAAAAAAAAGGGGGTCAGCTCCAAAGCCCACTGAGGAACACAGTCAGATCTCAGAATGTGCTGAAAAACGCATACTGTCCGACAAGAGCTCCTCCGCACCGTTGATATGCAACGTTCCACCCGCCATGTCGCTCCGCGCAAGCAAGTCGTTCCAAACGTCTGCCTTTTCCCGCTCGCTCAACGGCGGTCGGCGCGGCGCGTCGAGTTCTCGGAACGTCAACAGCGTGCTTGTGTGTGAGGACGGACTTTGGTCTCCTCCTTGTCCTTGTCCTCGTGATCGTCCGGGTTCCGGGGAATCTACTCGTGCGGTCATATCGCTCTGCGCACTCGGCACTCGGTCCATCTGTCGTACACCCCCAATCCCAACACCACCGTCCACCTGTTTAACCACCATTGACTGTGAAGACAAACTCGCCACACTCCCTCCACGTCTCGACTTATTTGGCGGTCTCGGCGGCGGAGACAACGACACGATCCCATCCTCCCTCCGTGACCCTCCAAGACCAAGTCCGCGGCCCTGATACGACGCACACGCACTCCCAGAAGCAGACACGGATGTAGAACAAGGTCTCGAAGAGACAGACGAAGGTGATTCGCCAGAACACGTCAGACGACGTGGCGAAGGCAACGGCACACAGCCACCCTCGGCATCCTCGACCGTTCTCAGACCGGCGGGAACAGACATCGACCGACGGGACGATCGCGGCACCGGCACCGACGAAGTGCCCGGCTCACCATTTTCGACGTCGTCATCAGCTAAACGCAGTTGTTCGAGCGGTGTGATGATGCGTCGATCGAGAACGCCGTCTCGTAGGGGGGGTACCACAGCCTCGCCATAAGAGGACACCGAGGAGCGCACTGAATGAGTCTTGTGAAAGGACTGAGGAGACGCAACGTCGGATGAGATGGGAGAGGATGAGACGGTTGCTACGCTTGGTCGAACGACAGCGATGTTTTTCGGGGCCGTGAATGTCCGGATGAGGTCCTTGTCCCGTAAATACGATGATGGTAGGTGGCGTGACGGCGACAGAGGCTCGTTGCTGCGTTCACCTTGGTTCACCTTCTCCAGAAGCTCCTTTGGAATAGCAGGTACGGGCGGAACGACCTTGTCAAATTGGAATCGGTCCCGTAGGCCTCCCGTACTGATCCGTCGCATCAACCGCCACAGTTTTCCACCCTCACCCCCGTCCCCCTTCTCAGACCCTGACCG
>JBBPMQ010000061.1:0-68220 GCA_038090375.1 Boletus rubroflammeus
AAGTAAGAGTCTAGATCCAAAGGATAAGTGAAACAGATAAATGAATGAAAGGAATATGGGTAACGTATATCTCAAAGGAAACGTTATGGTATTGGATAACCCATATCGGGATACCATAATTCCGACAATAACTCCAACGCATCCTGTGCTTCAACCATAGACCAAACCAAGTAGGTCTGTGAAAGGTCATGAAGCTGTTCTAAGGGAACGAGGCATATCAGACAAGGACATTTGCCCAATCGTCCTTGTATGAGTGACATCATACACCTAAGAAGTTACAGTAGTAATATTAGTAATATTCAAATTAGCACTGGCCTATTGAACGAGAACATACTGTTCCTCGTAGTCCCCAGAGAGAATAAAAAGTATCGGAAATAAGGTACATGTAATCTTGTCATATGACAAATTGTGAACATAGCCCGTTCAAGAGTAGGTCACCACTTCGTCGAGGAGTTTGGAGAATGAATCGTGCCAGACGACCCGCTTGAGCGTAGTGAAACCAAGCTTGCCCTCTTCTTCCGCATCTTCAGGAACCTGTCAATGTTTAGTAGTGTGAGGCAACAACCCCATTGAAATTTGACAGCATCAGGAGCCGAAATCACTTACGATCGGTAACCACCCGACAACACATCCACCACCAATCCCCTGGCTGTTCTGCAATTCAACGGGCAGATTTGCACATCACACGACAACGGGATAACCTGCACGGTCCCAAACGACGATAGCCTCGTTTTGTCAGCATAGAGAATGAGGCCGAAAGGCACTGCATTCTCTACATCCAGTGGGAGGTTTGACTAGATAATAATATCGTTATTGTAGTACATTTATACATGTAGACGTACACTACACGAGGACAGAACGTACTTGTATATCCCACCAACAATCTCCAGTCCACGGCTCGTCATAAAAGTGCTCGAAATCAGTCCCGTTGTGCCTGTACAAGCGCTCCACATCCCACACAAAGTGTAGAGCAAGCAAAGGGTTCTCTAATTGATCGAGCGCCCAAGACCAGATAGGCCTGGTATGGACTTCGTACGTTCACGGTTTGCCTTTATATAGCTTGGTAATCTCATGCTTGTAGAACTAAATGCCCAACATGAGATCAACTGAACCTCGTTTACTGGAGTAGATACTAACTGACTTATGGGTGTGAGTTCAGCTGCAGCTGCATCACAGGCTCTCTGAAGCTCATCGTAGTTCTTGAGGGTAACCTTTGCAGTTCCTGCAGCTACTCGGGATATAAGACTCAGCAGTTTGTTCACCTGAGCAGCATTAAGTGCCGCGTCCAATGCGACCTCTGCAAAGTCGAAGTCGCCTGGGTCATGGAAGGGGCGCCATGGTGTTTCGTCTTCAGGCTGTACGACCGTTTGAGCAACGCGGAATTGTTCGTAGGATTGATGAAAGGGGGGGCGTCCACTGCGAGGGTGATACTCGGTTTTAAATTCTTGGGGCCGGTGCAGGGCTGAGGATTGACTCGAGAGTTGCTGGTCCGCTGATGGAGCGAACACGGACATATCCGATGGCGCTACAGTCACACGTCAATATAAATTCTGATTCCCACATCATGATAACCCTAAGAGTGTGAACACATACCTGGGCTGCTGCGAGCCTCGTGTTCTCCGGCAGGTCCAGGTAAACCAGCGCTTGGACCTGCTAACGGTACAGGATCCTGGTCGTACACCGCGGGAGGGTCTGGGTCTGAAACAATATCATCGTTGTAAAAAAAAAGCTAAATTAAATTATCAGTGTAAGCGTAGTGTGACATTTCAATCGATTCATGCGAAATGTTTGAATCGACTTACCTGGACCTGGTTGCTCATTAAACGTGGGTTCAACATTACCCTCGGTGATTTCTCCTGAGTTGTTGTTGAGAATTTTCCGACGAGCCGCACATCGTGCTATAAATGCAAGGTACTGATTCAGACACTGACAGTCATATATTGTAAAAAGAGAGAAACAAACCTTTTTTTGAGAGTTCTCAAAGTGGTTGTTAAACGTCACACACTGCTCATCTTCTTCTGCATGCCGCTTGCAGCTGCTTTCGTGCTTTCTGAAGCCTAGCTTTTTGAAAGCCTTGCCACAGTGAGGGCACACTATTTGTGTGGTACGTAGGTCTTCGGAGTAGTTATACCTTGGACGGGAGGTGCGCGAGGGTGCCATGGTTGAGTGAAGAGGACGACAGCTGGATGGTGCGAGGCAAGAAGTTGGGGGTCTCATATCAAGGCACAGATTATATTGCATCGTCGTTACATGATATTACATGATCATGAGGCGTTCGTGTGGTAACAGCCCATGTTTCATTATCTTATCTCCGGGCTATTTGTCTATGCCATGTTGAGGCAATGACAACGGCATAAGCAGCCAGCAGCGTTACGATGGGGGTAATGAGATTTCCGACATGACACCCTTCAAGGCATCCTTGAGATTGGAAGCCAGCAGATCCAAGGTGCGACTGTTGTCATGACACTGTACTAAATCCGAGTCAGATGCTGAATCAACATGCTGCCATGCTGTTGGCCTATCATCCAGCAGGTCATCTGAGCCTGCATTTCGGTCCTGGAGTGTTCCCTCTTCGACCTCCTTGTCGACCTCGAACCCATTAACAAGTGACTCAATTTCTTCTACCTGGTCCTCAACAGCAGCATCCAAGCTAACAGCTATTTGAGACTTGCTGAGATGGGACAGAGCCCTGGCAATAGTCTCTTCAAGTGCTCCTGCAGACATTGAGCTGTTTCAAGTAGTAGTAGTAGTAGTAGTAGTAGTAGTAGTAGGAGTGAGCGAACGAGTACTGTGGTGACAGCGCGAGAACAGACGAGTCACTGTGGTCACGGAAGTACGCTACTTGAGCCGCATGCCCCACCGGCCACGAAACCCAACACATCAACATGATGGTGGACTCGGAACTAGCTGCACCAACATCAGAACCAGCTGTGGTCGAAAAGTTTGACTTGCCGGAGCCTGGACAAACCTTCATTCCAGGCGTCGAGCTCAAAACAATAGAATTCATCATGTCAGTGTAATCTTTAAACTCATACTCTTGACAGGCCCATGATTCACTGACTCAAGAACAAACAAGACGACGATGAGAAGCCTTCAAGACCAGTTACGCTTGTATGGGCTCCCTGCAACAGGCCCGAAAGCAAACCTTCTTGCGTCACTGCGAAAATTCGCCCTTGATCAAGATGCTTGGATGTCGTGAGTCTTGCACAACCTCCTCCGAGTGTTATTCACTGGATTGACATCAATTGCAGCCTTTTCCAGCCCACGAGAAAGCGAAAGCGCGGTGTCCACAACAGCCGCTCCTCGCTGTCCACAAAACGTATCATGGTGCAATTTGGGGAGGGCGGAGATGAGAAAGTAATAGCCTATAAAAGCAAGAAAAGTGTGAATCGTGTCCAGCGTGCACTTACCGACCAGGATCGTGCAGCGAACACTGAATGGGTGAGTCCGGAATGGTGGTTATTGCTTACTCCGTTCGCTGATGGCAATAATCCAGGCCAACGCGATCCTGGAGGCTCTGGGTGTCAACAACAATCAAAGTCCTGCCTCGCCGACGAAACGGAGATGCACGGCACAGAATGTCGCCCTCGGCAATGTGGCCTAGAGTGATAGAGATGGGTCAGGAACGGCGACAACAACCGACAACTTACCAGACGTGCGAGGATTCCCCATAATCAGGTGATCGCTAACCTTATCCGAATCTCGTTGCTACTACTACAGGAAGGGCTCACTGTGAGGATGCGGCGTCTTGAGCGCAAGCTCGACCACGGCCTTCTCACCGTCATGGACCAAGTTGACGACATGCACAACACCCTCTCCGCTCAGATCCGGTCGTCGACTTTGGCCTCGCCAACTCTGACTGCTACATCCTCGGATGCCACCAGCTCACTCCGAGTCCCTCACGCTCAGCCATGCCAACAAGCAGGCACATTCGGACCCTCAAGCATCTCAGACCCGCGAGAAAGCATGCCCACCCAGGCTCCGCTGCAAAACACAACCATTCGCATTCCGGCCACTGGACCAACCTTGCATCACACCGAAATCCACCAAGAATCCATTCCAACCGAGTTTCTGGGCATTGCCCACCTCGATCTCCCCCATACCAAGTTCATGTACGATGTTCGTCATGTCCCGGACCCACCTGCCATCAATTTTTCGAATGACATTGACCGCCTTTTCCACGAGTGGGAGACATCAACCCTTCTCGTCATCAATGGCCATGGCATTCCCATCAAGCACTGGGGACAGTTCTATAAAAAGGCCGCGGGAGCGAAGGAGACTTCTTGGGACGCTCTCAAGACGAAATGGGGGAAATGGAAGGCAAGTCTCCACGATCGCTACATGTCCCTCAAGTCCGAGCTCATTATTTCATTATTTTTAATTCTCACTCTATCGACAGTTTATCATTGAAGAACGGGGCAAGTACACCGATGACGGCACATTCTGGCACCAGTTCAGCACCGAGAAGGGCGAGCGACTCTGTTACCAGCAGATTCTGAACAGGATCGCAAGTGCCCGAATCGCCACTGACGCGCAGGACGCTGCTAATGCCCGTCTGTTCTTCGGCGGAAATCTCAACCATCCAACCGCAAACGGCACTTTTCGCTACACGCGGTCAGGCAAGTCTCATGTGCTGACCAAAGATAGCTCCATTGCGAAGGTGTGGCGAACATTGCTCGCCACGCAGCCCGTCATCACCGAGCAGTGGGAAGCCCTACGGGCTTTGCAACACGCTGTGCAGCAAGCCGCGACGTAGCTTCTCGCACCCGGGCTGGACTCCGAGTCATCGACACGACTCGGAGCAATTCTCCTCATGTGAACATTGTACAACACCACTCGTCCCGGCCTCGTTCGCACTGCACTACTGGCATACTACCACTCGCGACGCTGCCCATAGACTCGACAACATCAGACACTGCATACTGTTGGATAGATCATACATAGCACACTGGCATTCGGACTCGCCCTAGTAGATACTACTACACTGTCCACCTAATCCCTACTGTATCTTCGTCGTCTACACTGCGTAATTAATGGAACACCGGTCGCGTTGTATCGCGCCGGTCTTTGCCCGTCCGCATCACTGCCTCTGCGCGAGCGTGGCCCTTGAAAGTGTTCATTTTTTTCGGTCTTTGCCCGTCCGCACCAGTGTCTCTGCGCGAGTGTGGCCCTTGAAAGTGTTTGAGGTCTTGACGATCGATCGCGACGAAACGGGGCTGTGGCGGTGGGGCAGGACTGTGGCTCGGACTGGAGATGCGCACCGGCGGGACTGTGGATTTTTCACACGAATGCAAGATCGTGTACCCAAAGAGATGAGTGACTAATAGTGAACACGGATCGGGTCGGAGGGAGCTGTGTACCTGTGTACAATAAATTGTCTGTAGATTAGTTGTCCTTAAATCATGTTTCAAGTCGTGGCTGCATCCTTCTGGGTCCAGGGATGCCCGGAGGGCCGTGGAATTAACAAAGACGAAATTTCCCCAGCATAACGCGTCACAGCTGCTGACGACGAACCAAAAATCTGGTCAGCCGTGTCTAGTGTTGCCGCGACTCGCGCCACGGAGAAAGCCGACTCACGCCAAAAAGGGCGAGTCGCGGCAACACTAGCGGCCCGTGTCACGCGTCACAGGGGCTGACGAATCGATCGAAATGGTACAGTACTCCGAGCCCAGTTTTCAGGCGATCTATTACTAGAAGCATCGAGCCTTCTTCTACTTCAAGCACTTCATGAAACTTATATCTACTTTCCATCCGCCATCATCTGTTATCGATTCTCTGAAATGCACGCTAGCAGACGAAAATGAATCTGAGTTCCTAGTCGTGGCAAAACTAAACAGGGTAGACATCTACTCTCTGCAACCAGAAGGTCTCTGCCATGAACAAGGAATCGAAATATGGGGAAGGATACGAACAATAAAATCGGTTCCTATTGTGGTATTTCATATCAATTTTGGCCATCTGTTCTGTCAATGACAGTAATTAACAGCACACTACTAGAATCAGCTTCTTGGTCCTCACCGATCACCCAGACCCTGAGCTTGTGTTCTTGTTATTCACAGCCTCCAAATCCGGTGAGAGAACCCTCAGTGCAACCAGGTATCTCGCTCTATTCGAGAGAAGTGCACGACCAGCAGAATTCTGCCATGATATTCTCGTGGATGCGTCAGGTGCCGTAGCCGTTGTAAGCATTTACACAGGAAGACTCAAGATCGTCACTCTGACGGAGGAGGGTGGTTACGAAAGAGACTTTGACGCATCGTCAGCATGCTTTTCATTTTCCAACATGTAAAACCTGGCTGACAATATGTATGACAGAGTTCTGGAGCTGAATCTTCTCAGTCTTGCCTTCATCTCTATGTCGGTTGAATCGTACACGCTTGCTATGCTACATTTTGATTTCCAGCAACGTCTCCAGCTTCTCGCGCGTAATATTCAACTCGACGATCTTCAACTTTCTCCAACACCATCGCAGCTACTTCCTCCTCTATCACTTCCTGGAAAGTGGTTCTCTATCGAAGAACAGACGCCGCGCTTGATATTTGTTCCTTCTATTGAAAGTAGCGACGACGAATGTGAAGGTGGAATATTGGTCGTCGGTGGGCGGAAGATTCTACTCTATGATTTAGCTTCCAGCGATGTCCTGGAACAAAATATCCGCAAGAGCCGCCGCATGGAAAAAAAGAAGAAGAGCAGAAATACAGAAGAGGCTGCAAATGCGAAGCAAAAGGAAAAAGAGAGGGAATGGAAGAAGAAGAAACCACGTGCGGTGATTACGTGGCCGTGGTCTGAAGTCACTGCGTGAGTCTTACTTCAATGTGGCCAACGTTGGAGAATTGAGAATCACATCTTTTGAACGTGATAGCTTCTGCCCGCTGACGCAAGAAAGTGATACATTCTTGCTAGGCGACAAATACGGAAGACATGCAATTTTATATGTCGACAGAACCAGTAGCACAGTTTTGACACTTGTTGCTTTGGGAGAAGTATGTAGCATTTTTTGGTTTCTTCGCTCGACTAATATATGAACTACCCAGGCATCCTCTCCAATGACCTTGACATACCTGGCTAATCAAGTGGTGTATCTCGGATCCCATTTTGGCGACTCACAGCTCTTGCAGATCAGTCCATCCCCCGTTTCTAGCTCAGATTGTCCGACGTTACCAATTCCTATATCCGTTCGCGCCGTCAAGCCTAAAGATCTTGGCACGATGGCCAAGAAAAGGGATGATGACGATGCTGAGGGGATCATCGTCAATGGCATTGGTAGCTACCTCATCGAACTAGAGTGTTTTAACAACCTCGCACCGATTGTCGATGGGATCCTTGTCGACACAGATAATAGTGGTCAGGTGTGTATCATTTTGGGATTTAGGGCATTGTTGATACTTTTCACAGCATGAAATTGTTACATGTTCTGGGGGACGGAACACAGGTTCACTGAAGGTTGTCAAGAGTGGCGCTGACTTTCGGGAGGCGGCAGTCGTGCACGGTATATCTAGTGTCGACCGCATTTGGTCGCTGCGCGAAAAATACAGGGATCAGTGAGTATGCGTCAACGCTGAAAGGCATCCATGCTTAACCTTCGCGCAAGGACAACAACTCATATCGTAGTGTCGAATCTCCAAGAAACACACGTGCTTCGTTTCGAGGATGACCAAGGGGCTATGGTTTCCAGTGTCGGAGGTTCTGATAAGGGCTTCCTGTCATCCCGGACGTTGGCAGTTTCCAATATCCAACGTCGAATTCCGGGGGATGGGTCAACCCCGTCAGCCTACGTCGATTCCTCTCTGGTCGTACAGGTCGTCCCTGAGGGACTACTCCTTCTGAACTACCATTCCAGCCTGCGAGAGTACAGTCGGATAGGTGATCTCTGGACGCTGGATAAATTTGCCGATGGCAATCCCGCGAGCTGGAATAGAGAAATCGTGGCTGCCGACATCAATGCGAGTCAAGTCGTCATCGCCCTTAATCACGGCAGATTGGTTCTACTTGTCGTCGAAGGTGATCGCTTCGTAAGGCAACGGACGCGAGAGTTTGTGGAACCCCCACCGTTCAACTGCACCGGGGAGATCTCGGCTGTGACCTGCCTACCCCTCGATAGTACGAAGTCGTTCGCCATGAATATCGCCGTTGGATTTTGGATGTCGAGGACCGTTAAGATTCTGTCCCTCTCGGAGCCTGGCACCACTATGAAGGATGTTTGTGAAACCAACGAGCTTCCGGCTGCTCCGCGTTCTTTGCTCTTGTACAACTTTACAGGCGAACCTGGAGGAAAGTTACCACAATCACATCCCCACCTTCTTGTCGGTCTCGTCGATGGCTCTCTTGCAACATTTCCATTCCAGAACGGGACATTAGGAGACCAGAAGCTCATTTCCATTGGCAACCTTCCTGTGACGATGCATACTTGCCGTATCAAGGATCGCTCGACAGTATTTGCTTGCGGGAGTCGAACATCGATATTATTCTGGGAAAGAGAACGTCTGCAGCATTCACCCCTAATGCTCAGGGTACGCATTACGGCTTCCTCGTGATGATACCTTGGCTCAATGAGTGCCTTGCACATACAGGACATCAGCGCAGCTGCTGAATTAAATGCAGTAGCGCATCCCGCATCAGTGATTCTGGCTAGCCCGGATGCCCTCGTCATTGGAGCAGTGGCGAACTTCGACAAACTTCATATCCGATCGGTATGCTGCAATTTTATGACGTTTATCCTTCTCCTGATCATCGGATAGATCCCTCTAGGTTATAACTCTCCGCGTCGCATCGTTCACAGCCCGAGCTGGGGGATATTCGCTGTTGCCTGTACGCGGCCAGAACCCGCTCAGATTGGGCAAGCAGAGGTGTTTAGTTCCACGGTACAAACATTCAATCATACTACTTTTGAAAGTAAGTGGCAATTCAGACTGTGTGGGAAGAAGCTGACTTCTCCACACGCAGAACTCAGTGAATTTGAGGTTGGCCAAGGTGAAGAAGTAACATCTCTCCATACTTTCACGGCCACACTGTCGGGTGCGCCAACGTCTTTTCTATGCGTGGGTGTTACATCGTACGATGACGAAGAACGGGAGCCTTCTCGAGGGAGGCTCGTGCTCTTACAAGCAAATGGTTCGCGGTCGGTTTTGGTCGTGATGGCGTCCGTAAACGTCAAGGGTTGTGTTTACGCGATCACCTCGATACAAAACATGATTCTTGCTGCTGTCAATAGCTCTGTAAGTAGAGTCGTGGGTTTCTGCACGCATAAGTTGACCACAAGCCACTCTAGGTCATTGTCTATAAGGTTGAAGGGACAGAGAAGCAGGTCTCAATGACGCAATCTACAGAGTTCAATCACAATTATCTCATCACCACCCTCGTATCTCGGGACCACCAACTGTTGATCGGAGATGCAATCGTCTCGGTTTCTCTGCTGAAACTCAAGGGTTCCCAAATCGAACCCATTGCCAAGGACTATGGCTCCTTGTACCCAACTTGCGCAGAGCTCTTGGACGACAATACCATCATTGGAGGAAATGTGAGGATGTGATCTCTGACTGCCTACAGTTCAAATTTAAAGGCTCATGTCGACCTTCAGAGCGAATACAATGTGTTCACGTTCCAACTTCAAGTGAACGAACTACGTAGAGTGCTCGAGCGCGAAGGTCATTATTATCTAGGTGACATGGTCAACAAGTTTTTACCTGGTGAGCAACCCCTTCAAGTATCTTGTGAGTTCGATGTGCACTAACATCGTCATTTAAGGCGCGCTTATCTCCCATGACGTGTCGGTCGACATCCCAATGGTGCCTAAACAACTGTTTTTGACAATAGCTGGGCAAATCGGTGTTATAGTTGACCTAACCGACGACGAACTATCGCTTCACATGACGGCTTTACAGAGGAATCTATCGACCTTTTACGAACTCGAGACTGGTATCAGTCATTCAAAGTAAGGGTTTCTTCCTTTCAAGAGCTCACGCTTACTGGCATTCCTCAGGTACCGTGCACCAAAGAATGATTCTGGTCGAAGTGACCTGGAGACAACCTCTGTTGGCTTCCTCGATGGGGACTTCTTAGAGTTATTCCTCAAATACATGAATGACGAGCAGTCTCTTGAACAGATCATGAAGGGTCAGTCTGAGCCTGAGCGGTTGACATGCGCCCCAGATCGGTTACAGAAGGTGTTGGAAGGATTGCAAAGCTTGCATTGAGATGGTTGTTCACAATAAATGTATTTCAAGAAACGAATGTAACTGTAACCCTGTATGATGACTCGCTAGTTGATAAATAACTCGAAAAAGGAAAATCAGGGCCAGAGACTGGTTAAAAATTGGGTAGATGTGGAAAAGGATGATATCGACTGCATGCCTAGTCTTACACTTGCTTGATCATCAGATACTCGAGGTGCAAAGTAAAATCCTGAGACGAGAACCAGATAACTGAAAGTGCATCAAAGTTAGCCAATCACTGTCTTCCAAGCGTGGACGACGGGTATACCTGAGAATGAGGATGCTTCCTCGGTGATAGTTGCTCTTCGCTTCGATATACGTGTAGGTCATCAGAAATACGGCAAGGATAATAACCACAGCGTCCCAACGCGGTAAGATGAGACTAATAATAGGAGTTGTGGTGATCCATACTTCAACAAGGTGAAGAGAAACTCACGTGAACGAGTGGGCAATTTCTCCCATCCGATCGGGAGCATACCAGGCAGAAAATGCCACCATGGCAGGGATCTGGAGGAGACAGACTTGAAGTGCGTAGGCGGAACCAATTTCCATGCTGTGTGGTTGGCGAGAGTCATCAGCAGACAATGGCGTGACATTGATTAACTGCAAACCTCAATGCAATGTTTTCGTTTAAAGCGAATGATATGGCATTCATGAATTCCGTGCTGTTTGGGACGAGAGCGAAAAGGGTGATACCGAGGAACTTCTCATCGATGCCTGAGCCTTCTAACACAACGTCCACAACATCGATGAGAAGCTCTGAAAGTTTTGATTTTTATAATTGCAAGAAAGTCACCATCGACGAGAGACATACCTGCAATGACCGCATAGATTGCGGTGCATGCCAACAATACCGCAGCGCTAGTCATCCTGCTCCATTCGGGAGCCTCATGCCCAGCATGACCACCAACACCAGTGTCTGTATCGCCTGCTGCGGATGTCCTGGGTCGTGCTGGGGAAACAGACAGACTCTGCTGATGCCTTAGCGCACTAACAGTTGCAACCGCAACAGCACGCGTAAAGTCGTCCCTGGTCAGGTGCTCGGGTAGCTGAGTGTTTTTGATCGCCAGGTCCACACTTTCCATGAGTGGCGTGAAGTGCTGTTGCGTTGAAGGCGGATGCGCATACGATACACGCCTGAGCGAAGGCGAGACGGGAGGACGGGACATTCCAGTTTGCTGCTGAACAGGGGTGGAGTCGACATGCTTGGGAGACAAAGTTTGGCAACTGAAATGTATATCATGCTCGACGCCCGCGGGATCCCCGCGTTTATATGATTCTCGGACAGCGGGTTGTGGTGCAGTGATGGGAGTGCGTTGATATCCAGAGCCACGGTGTGTCGGAATTTCGAGGGATTGTAGGAGTGGTTGGGGGTTTTGCCAGATCTGCGTAGCATGGGTACGTAGAGAGAACCACAGTCCAATGAGATACGACTGGGAAACTTTATTGAGTAACTTCAAGGGGGAACTAGACTATCGCGGTGCTTACAAACAGCAGAATCACCGCACAGAAATACATCAAACTCTTGACGGTTGATTGGTAGAATGGATCCTTGACAGGATCTGGGTGTTGATAATAACAGTGACTACACTTCCAGTTTGGAACACCTTGTTCAGGGCCATCAGGACAACCACTGCAGACCAACTGGAACTAACGGTCACGGAACGCAAGGTCATGATTGGAACATGGGAGAACTTGATCGCACTCACGTTCCCATAGATCTGGTAGAACAATGTTGGTGTAAGAGTACCGATGAAAGCCATGATTAACATCATGCTCGTGACTCCCGCGCTCTTAGCATTCAACTTTTGCTCCTTTTTCCTCAGGGCCCCCGCGCACATACTCGTGCCTGGCATCAAGAGAATTCCTGCGAGTAGACTCCCCACGATCGATCCTTCAACAAGATGTCCCTTTCCCCGAGTAAGGGCGATAGAGTACAGGATGACTTCAACAAAGGAGCCAAAGGTGGCATTGATGACAGCACCCATACCGATTGAGGACTGAGCTGAGATGGAGGCGACAGCCATGCCAATGAAGTAGGACAGTGGTATCACGCTCGCAAGACTCAAGATAAATATGACTGCTCGAGAAGCGAGGAAGGCGAGTAGCGCTGGAACATGTTCAGTTCGCTCGACCAGAGGAAGCAAGACGAAGCCGTCGAAGATGACGAAAAATACGAGGGGAAGGAGGTTGATGAAGATTATGTTAACTCCACCAACGGTGTACTTGTAATATTTCCACCCTATCGCACGATACACGCAAAGCAGCACCGTTGACTTTCGTGATCCTCGAGTCGAAGGCGCGATTTGACCCTGGGACAGTCGGGGATGTTTGACAGAATACTCGACCGGAGCTACAGCTGCGGAACTGGAAGCATCGGGGGGAAAGATGGTTGGCGCGTCGGAATGAGTGGATGCAACAATAACCACAGGGGGCGGGGCGCAAAATCGAAGTCTTGTCGGGTTGGCGACTATGTACTTTATTAACGCCCAATTCAGCTTCGCCATAGGGATGGGGATGATAAGTGCCCAGCATGCGATACAGGTCAAGAGCATAAGAGGTGCGATCACGGTGCCAAAGGAAAACCAAAAGGCAGTGCGGCCTAGCCAATCTCCGGACACCCTTTGGTATGTATTGGTTGATGTGGTGGGTGACGGCGTAGCCCCGTAGGACTTGGAGGGCAAAAGGAAATGACGTGTATAACCTGCCGAGAGCAAGGACGTGCTCTCGTTGGAAGGGGCTTGCACGTAAGGTTGAGCTTGCTCAGGGGTGAGAGGGGTGATGGTAGAGGCCTTGGATAGTGAAGCTTCGTTGCCATCGCTGCCTTCCTCTAATTGATTTTCCTCGTCACCACCGTCTTCACTATCACCTTCGACATACTTCCCAAAAGGCCATGCAACATACCAACCCAGGCCAAAGACCAACGTGGAGTATCTGCGACCACCCAATGGCACGAAGCACAGGATGGCCGAGATAGCAAAGCACGCTACAGCCAACCACCAACCAAAGCAGACAACCCAGAAAATGTTTCCGGGCAGCAGATGGCGTTCTGCCTGTGCTGAAGGAATTGAATGCAGTGCAGCGTCTGCATTGCGCGTGATGGATCTAGACTTCTTGTACAAGGCGGGTTTCCAGATACGCAGACCGAAAGGATGCTCGACGTTTATGAGAGATTGACGGTCTTTGAGCGTGATAAGGTCGTCGTCCTCCCGTGTTTGTTCAACGTCCTCGCTCTCCGGGCTGTCGTCGGAGTCGGGATGGTCGTCAGCAACAGCCTTGCCCCGCGGATGACGATTAGGCCGCGTGTCGTCGATCTCTGAGTCCTCTTGTTCTTCGCTGAACATGTTGGCTTCCCGAAAGCTTCTCGTGTTACCTCGTGTACTACTCAGGCTGGCGCTTCTAGCTCTGTCCCTGGAAGAGCCAGTGGCGGACATGCTCCTGTGGATGGGTTGGCGGGACGGTGAGGAAATTGGACGATTTGGAGATGAGTGATAAGAGGTTCCTTGATGATGGTGCTGCGGTATTTCCACAGCTGATCGGTGAAAGCTATGGCTGCGACTAGGAGGAATATGGGTTGGCTGGGCGTGCGTGGTTGGAGTAGGGGAAGAACCCGGCGTGAGTGCGCAGTTATCACCGCTGTCCTGCCTACATCCAGAAGGCTCATTAACATTCATGGTGCTTCTTCCGCTCAGGCTGGCCGAACGAACGACGGGCTTGACTTCTAGCGTTGCGTGGTGTTGAACCAGGAATGATCTGAACCGTCAACTTGTTGTGGTGGCACTGAAAGCGCCCTTCAATCGCCTTGTATCACTTATTTGTTGGTGGCCAGACTCTGGTGCTGTTCGCAATGCAATGGTAATATAAATAATAATTGAAGGAAGCGTTGTGGAACATGATCGACGGAAAGACGTAGTGTTTATAACCTGGTTTATAATTAGCGTGGTTTAGACAACCGTCGATCCATCACTTCCGCAACAATTTCTCTCGCAGCTCGGCACCCTTCAACTGAGCTCGCAGGTATTCCAGACGGTCCTGATACCTAGCAGTCACTTCTTGGCGTCGACGCCGGATATCGAATAGCTCAACTTCAAGAGCATTCATCTCTGGATCTTCATCCATCGTCGACATCGAGCCTTGTAACCTCGCCAGGTTGACGCTCGATACACTTCCTAGCTCTCCCAAACGTGCATGCGCAAGTGCTGGGGGAGTCAAAGGGGGTACAACGCGAGCACGAGACGACAACGAGGACATGGATCTCTTTCGGTTCGCTGCACTGGAGACTGCCAGCGGACCAGTTGTCCGAAGCGATGGATTGGGACGGTGGGAACGTGGTTGGGAGATGTTGGTCCCATATGAGGTGGTGGACCGAAGAGAGACACCGTCAGCGTCAGAACCATGGTATGGAGTTCCCCGACCCGATGCGCTACCACCCGCCGTAAGGAAAGAATCGCTGTAGTCTCCGCCATTCCTACGATTCATGGCAGATATTGAGGGCGAACGGGGTAATGGTGCATGTCCTGGCATATGCTGACGCCGGGTCAGTGCACTGAGCTCTAGCCCATTGAAAGCATCAAGAAGCCTCCGGCCCTCTGCCTCCATTGCTTCAATCTCGAGACGAATATCTTGAGATGATTTCACCTTCTCGTCGTCCGGCGGCGGATCGCTTGCAAGGATCGAAGGGGAATGTTTTAGATCAGGATTACGAACTGGGAAAGAGGAAGGAGGTGTCACAGTGCCTACTCGCCGCATACTCCGAAGGATTGAATGCTGAGAAGCGCTGCCAAGTAAACGATGCTCTGCACGCGACTGCGGCGAGATGGTACTCTGATCATGTCGCAACTCCGGTCTCAGGGTCGGACTTGTCATGTCTGAGGGTATGACTCTGCGTTTGAAAGGGCTGGATGCTGGGGGACCCAAAGAGAATGTAGTCGACGACTCGCTGATGGCGCTGTTTTGTGTTGAGATCGCACTTATGCGACGACTGCCACGCTTGAACAGGTTGGACACCGCTGATGAGACCGAAGATTTAGATCGGATCGATAGTGGCCTGCGGGATTTGGCCTGAAATTGACGTGGACTATAAGCCTCCGGGTTGAGTTGCGAGGCTGCGGGTGAATAACGTTCAGTCTAGATATGAGAGATGGAGTGAGAACTCGGTTGCGTTACCTTCATGAAGGGAACGACTGTGAGAGCCCAAAGGAATGACAGGTGTCTCTGTGGGAAGAGCGGTGCGGTTGGCTAAACGTTCGAATATGTTCTGCCGCAGTAGTCGGTATTCCTCGTCACTGAGCACAAGATGAGAAAGGATTCCTCCTCACTGCTGTCCACTCCGCCAGGAATTGTCGGAAAGGACTTACTTTAGCAAACCTTCCGCATTGGCTGCTGCCAATTCTTCGAGGCGCTGTGCGAGAGTTGAACTATCTTCCAAACGTGAACCTCCGAGAGACCTCAGCAGAAGGTAAATACGGACGTTATCGCATCTGTATGAGCTCGAGGCGCCAACCTAGGACTGGACGCTTCCAGGGGTCGCAAGGGTGAACGGGATGAACGATGGAGACCTGAAGGTGATAGAGAATCTCGGTCGATGGATTTCTGCGACTTGGTGCCGACATGCAAGAGCTGAGGCGGAGATATATTCGCGAAGGTTTCCCGTTGCTTTCCTTTGTAGTTACCATACTGTGAGGCGGTGTCAGTGCCAACGACGGAACGATGAATGTGAGAGTACTGACGAATCGGGAACGAATGACCTGGACCACGGACCTGCCACCCTCGGGGAGATTGGTATCATCGGGTGTTCTGGAGGAAAAGAAACCCATTGTACGGGTTGTCGCAGGTGCTAGACCTTCAAGCCTTACAAGAACGAGAAGGCTGAAAGGGTAGGGTAGCGGGGTGCCAGAGGGTCTCCATTCCCCGGGCCGCCAATCACACATCACAAACTGACATCTGACACTCCGCCCATCACCACCGCCGGTGCCGTCGAAATAACTCCCAGAATAAATATTTCCTCGGGCAGCACAAGTTGGTTAAGTATACTTAGCTCGCCGTAGTATTTCCCGCTCACCCATGTCGCTTCTCAGGCATAATGCATCCCAGATACTAATACCCTCCATTAGTAGCACCCATGGGCTCATGCTCAGAAGATGTCAACGTGCGGTTGGCACAAGACGTCGCTTCTCTGTCAACCGTGGCATCCCGCCTCCCTTGAACGGGGTGAGGGTCCTCGATCTGACAAGGGTGTTGGCCGGTCCAACCTGTTCCATGCTCTTGGCAGACCTGGGGGCAGATGTCGTCAAAATAGAAGAAACTTCCAGAGGAGATGACACCCGTCAGTCGTCCATGATTTCACATCATCCCCGTTTCATGTGACCTCACAGTAAATAGGATCCTGGAGTCCCCCATCTGCCCCTGTGATAAAAGATGCACCCAAAGAAACATCTCATCTGCCTCCAGAATCAGCTTACTTCCTTGCGGTTAATAGGAACAAGAGATCAATCACAGTCGACTTCAAACGAGCCGAGGGCCTTGAGATCTTACACAAGCTAGTAAAGTCCTCGGACGTCCTTGTTGAAAACTTCGTCTCCGGAAAGCTTGCTTCTTTGGGTCTTGGTTGGGAAGATTGCAAAAAAATCAACCCCCGCCTCGTCTATGCTTCAATCACTGGTATCGATCCCTCCCTGTAACGTGTTAATCCCACTCTTAATGGCTTGGGCAGGTTATGGGCAGACAGGACCTTATCGCGAAGCCGCAGGCTACGATGTTGTAATTGAGGCTGAGGCAGGCCTGATGCACATGTTAGCATGTTGTTTCTATCATCTCTCCGTTCCCGTGTGCCATCGACTACCATAGCACAGGCGAACCTGATCGCGCCCCATCCAAGGTTGGAGTGGCCGTCACCGATATTATGACTGGCCTCTATGCCCATGGCGCCATTATGGCAGGGCTGCGTTCTGTGAACCAAACTGGCCAAGGCGTATGGATCGATTGTAACCTATTCGAGACTCAAGTAGGCATGCTTCTCTCGTATTCAAGTTCACCCCCTTAGATTGTACAGCTAGCAGGGCTTGCTAACATAGCTTCCAATTACCTCATCGCTGGGCAAGAGGCTTCTCGGCACGGAACTGCACACCCTTCCATAGTACCATACCAGGTCTTCCCTTGCAAGGATGGCTTCTTAATGATTGGTGCGGGAAACGATAAACAAGTAACCGCATTCATCTCAGTGCGTCTCGACTGATTCACTGAGCTGATTACCCACAGTTCAGGCTTCTCGTTACCACGATCCTCCAGAAGCACGAGCTTGCAGATGACGTTCGCTATTCGACAAATACGGCTCGCGTAGCGAACCGGGAAGCACTCATCGACATAATCTCTGCGGCGCTGAAACGACACAATAGAGACTACTGGATCGAACGATTGAGTGGGGTTGGGTTCGTATCATTCAGAATCAAATGCGTTTACGTCAAAATGACCTTGATCCTTGCAAGCATTCCGTTCGGACCGATCAATGACATCGGACAGACGTTTGCACATCCTCAGGCCATTGCGCGCGAGTCTACGGTAGAGATCGATGTACGTGTCTCGCCTGTGCAACGTGTTTGCAGGGCTGGAACATTATTGTCCGGATAGCATCCCCGCGCAGGCAAAATTCGTATGGTTGCGCCACCGGTTACCTACAACGGCAAAAGGATGCCAGTGCGGCGACCACCACCTTGGCTTTCACAACATACTACGGAGGTATGTCCGCTACGTGCATGTGTTGCTGCAGTAAGCTTATAATGTGCGTCTGCAGATCTTGCAGGAATTAGGGTATTCGATGAATGAAATCACGAGGCTGCGTGCGAGCAAGGTCGTGTAGGAAGTGTGTCGAGCGTAAAGAAATGGTAGCCTTGTGGTCGGATGTCCGCTGTGGGTCGACTCGCAGAGCTGACACCGTAATAAATATGGTGTGTGTATTTGCAATGGGCACTGAAGGGTTTTGGGGGAGAGGGGGTACATTCCGAGTATGGAAACGGGCAATGCAGTGATGGCAGTGATCTCAAGGTCGATAATCAGGCGACCGTCCACTTATGTACTTGGCTTCGGAAGAGATCCCTCTGGCTCCGTCTGACTTGTAGTCTATTTCATACTTCTTTACCCTTGCTATTTTCTATTCCCTCTCCTTCTTTCTTCCTTGGCCATGTCTTCCCGTTTCGCAGACCCATCAACGATACGGACCTGGTCTCCCATTTACCTCGATGAAAACCCAAAGCGGCCTCCCCCTTCCCCCTCTAACAAAGCTCCACCCAAGAAGCTTGACGCCAAGTCTCGTGCCGTCTCCGAAGAACCCTCTCCTCCTTCCAAAGCGCCCCAGGTTCTCGCTACCCCCTCATCAGAGTCCCTCGCAGAGTCATGTACGGACAAGGTACGAAGTCCCGGCTCGCAAAACCATGCTAGCAGGCCCTGCCCATGCTCCACCGAGCGCCCACCGCAAGCAGTGCTAACCATATCTTTTGCTCCCCCAAGTCCTCAAGCAATCGCGTCGTCGTCGATACGGAAGTATTCCAACAGATACTCGATTTGGACGAGGGAGACGGCCAGGAGTTTTCCCGAGACATGGTCAAAGAGTATCTCGAACAAACACAGGCAACCATTAAGCTCATGGACGAATCCCTGTGCGCTGGTCTGTCCCTACAGAGTAATTCTGATGTCTCACTCGCCCTCAGCGCAAAGCATGAGCTGACACAGCTTGGCAAACACGGTCACTTTCTCAAGGGCTCCTCCGCCGCGTTGGGTGTCGTCCAGGTGCAGGGAATCTGCGAGAAGATCCAGCATCTGGGCAATCGGATTGATCCTGACAAGGAGCTGGAAGTCAAGATATCGGCCGAAGACGCGTTTGCAAGGATCAAACCGTTACTGGGTCGGCTGAAAGAGGAGCACGCGGCGGCGGCCAAATCGTTGAAGAAATTCTTCGAAGGATCTAAACCTTGAACCCTTGGGAAATCCAGCGGACTTTGAGGATCCGACGATGGTTGCTGTGCGACGGTGCGTGCCTTGGTATAGGCTGCACAAGCCACGCACAAGAGACGTTCGCAGCATTGGTGCACAGTACTTTTGGTACTTGCTGCGACATAAGAAGGGTGTATCCATTTTGTACTCTGACCATTTTATCCCTTGTTTGTTGACCGCATTATCTTGCTCTCACATACGCTGTTCCATTACATACGCCTTAGTTCCTGCCGAGACGATGTGTATGCCTTTAATTGCCTTCAAGCTCAAACTCTGATTCACCATATCAATTCACTTCTACTTGTCCCAGATTTGAGGCAGCGTGCCTGGATCTTGGTAACCATCATGAGTATTGAATTCCTTAGATATTACCGTACGTACAGAAGCATATGATAGATCACGGGACTCGTGGTTATGCGACGCGACGCGTCCCAGTATTGCGACCATGCCTACTACCATGAACCACGACGATCTTGTACTGCCCACGCCTGAGCAGTTTTCTGCCTTTCCGTACGACACACCCTATTCCATACAGACAGACCTCATGAAACATGTTTATTCTTCCATCGAACGAAGGCACGTCACGATCGTCGAGAGCCCGACAGGCACGGTGCGCACAGAGTGCGATGGGTCTTCCTCCGACTCGTTGACTCTCCCTACAGGGAAAAACTCTGAGTCTCCTCTGCTCAAGCTTGTCTTGGCTCACTGACGAAAGGGAACGTGCACGCAAAGGACAGGTTTCTCAGCAAGCGATGCAGAGTGCCGGTAAGATCCGTTGCAACGCTTGCGAGGCTGGATGACCATGTCTCATCCATTGCATGTGTGTGACGGCGCGGGTCGCAGGACCGGCATGGGTTTCCACTCAAGCAGCTCAGATAAGACAAAGAGAACTCGAGGCACAAGATCGCGAATATGAAGAAAGGCTGGCAAAAGCGAGAAAGGCCGAGGCCCGTTTGCGAGCGTTGGCAAATGCAAGGGTTACGAAGCGACAAGTATGGCAGTTCACAGTTCGAGTTCACGACATCTGACACCGGAGGATAGCGAGTTCCTGCGGGAACCACACAAACACCTGACGAGCAGAGCGAAGAACTGTATCTTCCTGATCGTGAAATGGATGAAACAGAAGATAACATTTCTCCCGCCGTTCGTGAGCTGATGGCAAAGTACGTCGCTTTAAATTGCATCATGGAGCGGACTCCCTTAAATTTAGACATAGGCTTAACAACACCGTTTCAAATCATAAACAGGTCGACGCTCAGGAACCAACGTGCACCAAAGTTTACTATGCGTCCCGTACCCATTCCCAGCTGACACAAATCATTCCCGAACTTCAAAAATTAAAGTTCAAACATGTCTCATACAGTCAACATGCTTCTCAAGGCTGTGGTAACGAGGCCTGCTCTATTCCGCCTTCGTCCGGTCAAAGGAAGAAGCGGAGCGCGGAGGTGGACGAAGAAGATTTTACTGAGACTGATCGACGGCAATGGCGAGCCGTGTCTCTCGGGTCACGTAAACAGCTTTGCATCAATGAGGATGTCAGATCAAAACCGGGCGACCTGGATGAAAAATGTCGGGATTTACAAGATGGTCGAGGCGTCTGTTTGAAGTTAAATGAGTCTTCTGATTATGAATGTAGGGCACAAGGAAAGACGGTGTCCATATCTCCCGCTCCCGGAGGACCAAACGCGCTTGCTTGATCTCCGAGACCAAATTCTGGTCAGTTGATGACTCGATACATTTCGGTGGCATTCACAATTGTTCTACAGGCAGCTCCAAAGGATATTGAGGATCTCGCCATTGCTGGGACGAACGCTCAGACATGCCCGTACTATGGTTCTCGTAGGGCGATCCCTCAAGCAGAGGTTCGTTGTTTAATGTTCCCTACGTTTTTTTTTTCTTGTTCGCGCCATTTATCGTGCATACCAGCTCGTGACGTTGCCATACAATCTTTTATTACAGAAGGCAGCGCGAGAGGCTCTGGGTATAGACCTCTCGAACCAGATTGTCATAATCGATGAAGCTCATAGTAAGTGCTAGCACACTAGAGCCGGTTCCTGAAATCACTCATTAGACTTGATTCCTACTTTGCTTTCATTATCGAGTGTCCGTGTAACGTCTTATATATTGTCGACCTCATTAAGCCAGGTCACGATGTATTACGAGAAATTCCGGACACGTCTTTCTGTACTACACAGTCTTCACCTCAAGCGCCTCGTTAACTACATGGAAGCGATTCAGAAGGTCATGGAAGACTGGAAAGCGACCAGGTCAAAGGCTGGCTCAAGTACTGATGCGAGAACCGAGGTTTTCACAATTTCGAGCTTTATGGAAAAACTTGGAAGGAAGGCGGTGGGAATCAATTTACTTGAAATCGAGGCATACTTGAAGAGGAGTAAAGTAAATTGCATTGTTCTAGATTCTAGCATCTTCTCAACGACAATACAGATTGCAAGAAAGATATCTGGCTACGCCGAAGCGGCGTCACGTCAAGAATGTCGAAGTAAGCTACCGCAGGTTTCTCATTTGTGTTTCCATCTAACATTAAATCAGACACCGTGTCTAAGAAGCAAGCGAGCCGAGGTACTCCACCGCTCCATGCAGTCGAAGCACTCATGGTCGGGCTTGTGGGTGCAAGAGAAGGTGATCTCGAGTTTCCTATCATTCTGAAGGCAGTCACCCCGTAACAAATTACCAGACGGGCGTATCATCCTTTCCCTCGTGGGTGACAGCACGCAACATCCGGAAGAGTTGGAGATAAAGTATCAGCTTCTCAATCCTTCGACAACGTTCCGCGAAGTGGTCGACAGCGCACGGTCGGTCATATTGGCAGGCGGAACTATGTCTCCAGTTATTGTGGTTCGCGATTGCCTGTGTCTTGTGAACTGACGAAACGATAGATATCAGATATGATCACGCAACTATTCCCCTGGTTGCCCTCCGAGCGGCTATCGACCTTTTCCTGTGGTCATATCGTTCCGCGATCACACGTTCAAACGTTATGTGTTACCAAGGGTCCGGTAGGTTCCCTCCTGGAATTCAAGTATGCCCAACAGACGGACCAACGCTTGCTCGGTGAATTGGGACAACTTATCCTGAACCTTTGCGGGGTGGTGCCTGGAGGGATGGTGGTATTCTTCCCATCCTACTCGTCTTTGAACCTTGCACAGAAAGCCTGGGACACGACGCAACATATGGACAAGTTTGGAGCGAAGAAGACGGTTAGCTTTAGTCTTTCGACTTGAAAGATGGCGCGATTGAATGTGTTGTAGGTATTCTTGGAACCGCACGCGAGTAGCGAGGTCGAGTCGACATTGCGAGAGTATGCGGATGCGGTAAAAACATTGGTTCGTTTAGACAACGCATCCCAAGTAACTTTCTCACCATCCGTCAGTCGACGAATGTGTCCGACAAGAGGACAGGTGCCATACTCTTCGCAGTGGTTGGTGGGAAGCTCTCGGAAGGTCTGAACTTTTCGGACGAACTTGCCCGAGCCGTTGTCGTTATCGGCCTGCCCTTTGCAAATAAGAATTCGCCAGAGTTGCAAGAGCGGATGCGATACGCAAATGAAGTAGAACAGAGACTTGGCAATAAAAGGCATCCAGGGGCCAAAGACGCTGCTTCGGAACTCTACGAGAACATGTGCATGAGCGCGGTCAATCAGAGCATCGGTGAGACGGTTTGGCGTCTTTTGCATGCTAATAATATTCACGGATTCGTAGGCCGAGCCATTCGTCATCGTATGGATTGGGCATCCCTCATTCTCGTGGATCGGCGTTACTGCTCCGCAAGCATTCAGAACAAGTTGCCTGCGTGGATTAGGGATGGCGTTGCTGTGTGTGACGGTTTTGGACAAACCATGAAGCACCTCAGCCAGTTTTACCGAGAGCGGAAGCAGAGCCGGATTCCTGTCTGAAGTAGTATATTACGGACGGGTGCTACAGGGATTGAGGTGTTCATATCTGGTGGGCCCTCTGTCAGCAGTGGGGAGTTGTCCCGGCAACCTTGCTGTGCCGGCGGCCATGCGTGGAGCAAGTGGGCCGGCTTGTTCCGGTATTAAATTACATAATACTGCTCTGCTGTTCGACTTCGGCGCCCGCCTCACTGCTGCACCGCGCATATACAGGTCCTCTCCTCTGAGTTTCGCTGTTCTCCTCCCCACAATGCTTTCGCGGCAAGCCATTAGGCGGTTTCCGTACGTTCTGCGAGCCAGCGCCCGGCGTGTGCCCGCTACAGTGGCCCACCGTACGTTGGCAACTCCGGCGGCACCACCTTCACCAAATGACCCGTTCGCGAACGGCACGAACGCTTACTACGCTGAGGAAATGTACAGGCATTGGAGGCAGGATCCCCAGTCGGTCCATGCCTCATGGGCCGTCTATTTCTCGGGCATGGAGCACGGGCTGCCTAGTGCCAAGGCATTCCAACCTCCTCCGGGTCTGATCGCTCCGCCTGCAGACGGCGCTCCGGCCCTCCACGCAGTTGGAGGCGCAGAGTTGGACGATCACCTGAAAGTAAAATTCTGTGCTCCTCGTGTCATTTCCTTCTCTCATCCGTTCTAGGTCCAACTATTGGTGCGCGCATATCAAGTCCGGGGACATCACGTCGCCGAATTAGATCCCCTTGGTATTCTCGATGCTGATCTCGCGGACGTTCATCCCCCGGAACTCGAGCTCAGTCGATACGGTTTCACGGAACGTGATCTGGACAAACAAATTGCTCTCGGGCCTGGCATCCTTCCTCACTTTGCAACGGAAGATAGGAAGTCAATGTCGCTTCGTGACATCATAAAGACCTTGAGACGCATTTACTGTAAGTTTCTGAACCATACTGTTGAACGGTTTCTAAATGTCATCAAGGTGGTGCCGTTGGCATCCAATACGTTCACATTCCTGACAAGGAACAATGCGATTGGATCAGGGAAAGAACTGAAATCCCCAAACCCTGGAACTACACACTAGAAGAGAAGCGCATGATTCTAGACCGACTCATCTGGTCAGAGTCTTTTGAAAAATTCATTGCTAGCAAATACCCCAACGAGAAGAGGTTCGGATTAGAGGGATGCGAGGCACTCATTCCTGGGATGAAGGCCCTCATTGACCGTTCGGTTGACAATGGAGTAAAGCATGTTACAATTGGCATGCCTCACCGTGGGCGTCTCAACGTGTTGGCAAACGTTATCCGCAAGCCTATTGAGGCCATTCTGAACGAGTTCTCTGGCGTGAACGCCGATGATTCACCGACTGGTGACGTCAAGTACCATTTGGGCGCCAATTATGTCCGACCCACTCCATCTGGAAAGAAGGTCTCCCTCTCGCTGGTTGCCAATCCATCACACCTCGAAGCCGAAGATCCAGTTGTCCTTGGGAAAACGTTTGCTATACAGAACTTGGAGGGTGACCATACTACCCATAATACCGCGATGGCCGTCCTTCTACACGGAGACGCTGCATTTGCAGGACAAGGTGTTGTGTACGAAACCATGGGCTTCCACAATCTGCCAAGCTACGGAACCGGTGGCACCATTCACCTCATCGTTAACAACCAGATCGGATTCACCACTGACCCTCGGTTCGCTCGATCAACGCCCTACCCATCTGATATCGCCAAGTCTATCGACGCGCCCATCTTCCATGTCAATGGTGACAATGTCGAGGCCGTGAACTTCGTCTGTCAGCTCGCTGCAGACTATCGCGCCAAGTACAAGCGCGACGTTGTAATCGACATTGTTTGCTACCGGCGTCACGGCCACAATGAAACAGACCAGCCTAGTTTCACACAACCTCGGATGTACAAGGCTATTGAGAAGCAGCCCACTACGTTAACCCAATACTCGAAGTTCTTAGTTGGACGCGGTACCTTTACGGACAAAGACATCGAAGAACACAAGAAGTGGGTATGGGGAATGTTGGAGAAGGCCGCGGCAGCCGCCAAGGATTACGTTCCTACACCCCGAGAGTGGCTCTCGGCGTCCTGGCCGGGCTTCCCATCACCCCGCGAGCTGGCAGAGAAGACGCTTCCAACCCGTGCTACCGGGACTGATGAAGAAACTCTTCAGCGAGTTGGTAAAGCTATCTCGCAGTGGCCGGGCGGCTTTGCTCCACACCGCAACCTTGCGCGGATTCTCAACCAGCGCGGAAAGACCGTTGAAGAGGGTCGCAATATAGACTGGTCAACAGCCGAAGCACTAGCCTTTGGTTCCCTTGCTCTCGAGAAAATCCATGTTCGTGTGTCGGGTCAGGATGTTGAGAGAGGTACCTTCTCGCAACGCCACGCTGTCCTACACGATCAGGTCAACGAACAGCAATACATACCGCTGAACGATCTAGGTTCGAATCAGGCGCGGTTCGTTGTCTGTAACTCATCTCTCTCCGAGTACGGCACCCTTGGTTTTGAACTAGGCTATTCACTTGTCTCTCCCGATTTCCTCAATATCTGGGAGGCTCAGTTTGGTGATTTTGCGAACAACGCGCAATGTATCATCGACCAGTTCATTGCAGCCGGAGAACGGAAATGGTTACAACGAAGTGGTTTGGTCATGAATTTGCCTCACGGTTATGATGGTCAGGGCCCAGAGCATTCGAGTGGGAGAATTGAACGCTTCTTACAACTTTGCGACGACCATCCCCACGTTTTCCCCACGCTTAGGAAGATAGAAAGGCAGCATCAAGACTGCAACATGCAGGTCGTGTATCCCACGTGAGTCTTGCTTGTTGTATGTTGTATGTAACCTCCCGTAGCTGACACGCTCACAAGTACGCCAGCCAACTATGTGGGTCAGATATGCAGAATTAGATGATGGTGATACTAACAGAAAAATAGTTCCATGTTCTCCGCCGGCAAATACATCGCGATTTCCGAAAACCGGTATGGCCCCCTCTCCTTTCGATTCCTCCACGCTAATAACACAATGTTATGACCAGTTGATTCTTTTCTTCTCGAAAGCCTTGTTGCGTCACCCTCGAGCACGCTCAGAGCTACCAGAGATGATTGGAGACACGCACTTCCAGCGATATCTGCCCGAGCCTCACCCAGAGAGCTTGGTACCAGCTGAACAGATTCGTCGACACATCATGTGTACAGGTAAACTTTACGCCGCTTTGTAAGATCCAGCCAGTGACTCGGACCTCTAGGCCAGGTCTACTATACTCTCCTACAAGAACGTGAAGAGAGGGGCATCAACGATGTTGCCATAAGTCGCATAGAACAATTGTCGCCCTTCCCTTATGATCTCGTAGGATCACTTTTCTTCCAGGGTCTCCCGTCAACTAACGGCTTTTTAGATCACACCGCAGCTGGACAAATACCCGAATGCCGACATCTTGTGGTGTCAGGTAACCCTTTTTTTCTGTTGCTCGTCTTTATGGGCTTTAATAACGCGGATTTTAGGAGGAGCCGCTCAACAATGGAGCATGGACTTATGTTGGCCATCGCATTCTCACCGCTGCCAACGAGACACAATATCATCGGGGAAAATATCCCCTCTACGCGGGACGTCAACCGACGAGCTCTGTCGCGACAGGTAGCAAGGTACGGAATGAGTTTACTTCCCCATACGCACTTACAAACATTCGTTGAAGACTCAGCACAAGAAGGAGATTGAGGAGTTCCTTGCATCCGCATTCGCTGAGGAGTGACGTGGTAGTATATTGTGTTGTTTCGACAGTACGAAGCATGCTCGTTTTTCTTCCTCTTAATGTTAGGGTGAATAGATAAGTTAATGATGCACATACAATAAGAATTGACACATAAGACAAGAATCACAAGGTGTCAAATTATCATAACACTCCCTACAAGGGACTTTATAGCATTAGTTAACTTGAACCCCGAGTTAGGGGTCTCAGATGATCATGCATAGAAACTCATCTCTGAGATGAATTGCTACACGCATCCCCGCTCATCATCCAGCGTACATAGCTCCATCTTCATTCATAACAATGTCGTTAGTCTCCCCGGTGTCCCCATCCCCGTTGTCCCTCTGCATAAAATTGCGAAGCGTCGGCTGCAACTGATCTTGATCACCAGGAGCTCCAACGTCAGCTCTGGCCCTCTGGAGCTTTCGCTTTCCCGTCGACTCCTGAGATCCAATTATCTCTGCAAGAGTCGACATAAATGAGGTTTCCGGTATCCATCAGTATCTATCAACCTACCCTCAAGGAAAAGAAACTCATCCGCTCGACGGACAGTATTAGCTACGGAGGTGTGGGAGATGAGCAGCATACCACGTGAAAAAAAAGGGGGATACTTTACCAACGTCTCTCTGTTGAACGGTCGTTCTCTTCTCCCTCTCAGCAAGTCTCTGACATGCTTGTGAAAGCCTCTTGATAAACTCCTCCGTTGCAAGCGAGATCAAAAACGTCGCGTCCCTAGCAACCATTGGAAGGTCCTACACGAACGCACGCGCACAATGCGTCTTGCAGTCACTCGTCCGCTTTTTTTGTTGTTGCGATGAAAGTGTCGCGGCGACTGAGACGCTTACCTTGTCTGCTTTGACAATCCTCTGTACTCTCGAGAACGGCAAGACGGATTTTCCAGGCTCGCGATCTCGAAGAGCAGTCCCTTCCTTGGGCTTTCCTCCTCGTTTGTCTCGTACTTGCTCGACCTCTTCCACTTCTTTGCCTACTGTGACTTGTGGTGTGCCTTCGATATCGGCATCGCGTGGTACAGTTGATTCGACCTGAACGATTTGCCCTTGTGATACCGTAGTCATCATGGGGGAAGTGCAGTTAACCTGTGTAGTTGGACTTGTCTAGTAGCGAAGATAATCAAGGCCATGAAATTCAAGATTTCGTCTAGTAATAAACAAATAAATATTACTCTAATGTAGGTTTCCACGAATTCAGTAAGATCATTACGGCTGTACAGTCGGTCGTCACAGTGATACTACTACTTCAAGCTTCATCACCATGTTACAGAGAACAGATGGCGGTAGATCCCATCGCGTAGGGACTACAGGTAACCTTCAACAATCCATGCGAGCCAACTATGGGCAACACGGCGTAGACAATGTACGGCAATAAGCCTTTTTCGCGTCCGAGATCAAACCCGTGCTCACTAGTATGTACCTCGAATCGAACAAAGTATTATAAGCAGGTTCGGACTCGTGCGACGAGGCAAACCTCGCCAATAAACCCCTAGCTGAAATGATCTTGCATATCAAAAGGTTGGCGCGTCCTATCGTAATCCGCACTTCCCCGGCGTCCGTGCGTGCATGTTTACTTGGCTGGAAAGGTCAGTGAAGTGAGGAGGGTTATATCATGCAGATGTAAAACAACGGCCGTTGACGTTAGGTGGTGGGCTCACGAGAAAAGCGCTGTCGGGTCCAGATTACCCCTCGTCTTTGACATGGCCTCCGGTACGTCTCCATCGCACCTCTTAAATAGTTGGACTCGGACCCGGGATTTCACCACAATCAGGCAGGTAACGGAAATTTCCTTTATTCACTATCAGGGAAGGCACATACAATCACTAATGAAGTGGGGAAGTCACTGTAGCCGCCTATGAATGGTGGAAACGCGGAGTCTCAGGAATTCCACCAAGCAAAAAGGGAATCACTTACCGACTGGCACCACCCCAAAGGCGTGATACTTTGTCGACCAAAATCGACGGGCTTGAAGGGGAGCCATCAAACCCCATCATAAAGCGAGTACCAGACGACTTGTTGATCACAGCAGCTGATCCCGTGAGCACATGCTAGCTGAGGAATCCAAGACGGAAAATCGCTCACACAGAACTGCAGTACACCCAGGCGGCCTACACAGAACGCACCACATTACCTTGCGCACCGCTTACATTTCGAGACATCTCACAAGGCTTGCTTCCCCCCATAGTATCGAATGCGACCTCAGTTGGGGTTAGCCGTGAAAGCAACGTAGACTCGTCTGTCGATAGAATCGACATGGTTGTCTGTTCCTTCGCGCTGCATCTGGTCGAATCTTCGTCCGAACTGTTCGCTCTGCTTCGAGAGCTGAGCACAAAGGCGCTTTGGCTTGTGGTGCTGGCGCCGCACAAGAAACCAGAGGTACGTACCCTTTCGTTCCTGGCCTGCGCTTGGATTCAGCTCTTTTTAACGTAGATCAAAGAGGGGTGGGGTTGGGTGAAATGGGACAGCGAAAGTTGGAGCGAGTGTGGCATGCACGATCGCAGAGAATTTATACTTGAAAGGCGAGTTCACAGTCTATTGAGGAGATACGCCTCACATGGCGAACATGTCTTTTTCAGAGTTCACTGTCGAGTGTATCGCAGCATGAATATACTTGACCCAGTGCACGAGGTTGCGGAAAGGGGTGAAGTGTCGTTGCAAGGTGAAACAATGCACAACTAACTGCGAGGCTGCGAAGAGCTGTATCGCCCAGAAGTTGGCCCAGAGCACTAATGATATATCAATTTGTAAATAAGCTACGCGTTAAAAGTGTTATGACTCCAGCAACTGCAGCGCCTCCAGCAACAAGTATAAGCTCGCGACCCGGTATAACGCCAAGATCTGGGTAGAAATATACCTGAGACCATCGCGATGGAGGAGGGGGAAGAACCACAGGTGTCTCCTCTGGAGATGCCTCCTTGGGAGCTGTTGCTGTAGCAAAGGTGCCTTGACGAGCCTCTGCAGACACTTGCGTGATCAGCTCGGTTAACAGCTCCTCGTGCCCTATCAGCCGCTCTTCTAGTCGAGCTGCACCGGCATTTATCAAGGCCTTGGTCTCCGATCCCATCTCCTCCACCTTTTTCTCGAACGTCTGTGCCAACTTCTTCCTTTTCCACGGCTCCACGACGATAATTGCCATGATAAACACCACCAGGTTGATCCCAAGCACCGCCAAAGACCCATACGTCGAAGCGCTGCGAATCTTGTCGCTCCAGACCTGTTCCTCGTGGTATCGCGCCAATATAACCCTCATCAACTCGCTAAACTCTCGATCTACCGCATCCTCCGTCTCTGCTACGCATGCTTTCGCGCGAGCTTCCTCTTGTTCAAAGGAGTGGTCTGAACGAACGAGCGAAGTGAAATTACTGACGTCGGTGTCGGTCCAGCTAGACTTGCGCTGGAGAAGGTCGTTCACCTGTCGTTGAGATATGGAACGCTGGAGAACTGCGTCGTCATAGGCTGTCTTGGCTGCCCTGGCTGCCCTTCGCGTAGCCTTGATTCGAGCCTCTTGGACGTGATATGCGTTGGTCTCCATCAGAAATAGTCGAGCGTCGAAAGCACTATACCTTGTTCGACGACCTGTCTCTTCAGAGCTTCGATTTCTCCGTACCCCGTCACTCGATTGAGATGCAGGCCAAGGTGTGAAAACCTATCCACCGCCTTCTTCGAGAACTCGTCCGCACGTCGTCGTAGAGATGAGCTTGTGAGAACACCCCACTCCTTGAGACGGCTCCGAAGGGCCTCGACGTCGACCGGAGGTGGAGAATTTAAAGAACTCTGCACATGGGTCTGTCCAGGAACGGGACCTGCAGTATGTGTCTCAACCGTGGAGGTGTTTTCCGAGGTTGGGGGTGTGTGGTCGCTCGTCTCGGCGACTCTGGCGCTGCGAGTCGAATATGCGCGCTGCAGGCGCCGACCTGAACGAGACAAAGCTCGAAATGCAGTAGTCCTATCTGTGCCCCTGGTCCGCAACATGGCGGGGATTAGCACACTACCGGTCGAAGCCGTGGAACACGTCGGAGGCCAACTGAATAGTCGGAATCGGGACCGGTTAGCCTACATATACTGGTAACTCCGTGCATCGCATGCAAAGCTAATGCGGGAGCACACGCCAGCGAAACAGTACTGAGTGGAACATTCAGTGAGATAATATAAGTACGCTGCAAGTCTACTTATTAAATTCCATATCGGATGAGGAGCGTCATGAAACATGTCGTTCACAGTGCGCGCAGTCCCAGCGAAACAAGATCGAAATATCTCTTGCCCTCTACTAACTCCAAACATCCAACAGCATCCGTGACCGTTCCTTGAGCAACTTGATCTCTGCCGCACCTTCCACCTCCGCACTCCCTCCTTTGGCCTCGCCAAGGATTCGCATGAGTACCTCCTCCACAGCTCTGCTCATCGCCTTTGCGTCACCACAAATGTAAATGTATCCCTTGCCAACAAGGATGGCATCCGTGATGTTCTTCCGCTCTTCCCATATAAGGTCTTGCACGTATATCTTGCTCCCGTCTGGTTTGTAAGGAGGCTCACGGGAGAATGCACAGTGGATCTTGAATTTCCCCTTGAGGTCCTCTGTATACTTGGGCCATTCCTCAGCATACAAGAAATCCTCGGTGGACTTGCGGCAACCATAGAAGAGTGAGATAGTGCCCCAGTCGTTGAGTGCGTCTGGTCCGTTTTTCTCAATCGTGCGTCTAGCGAGAGCAACACGTTCTTGCACGAAACCGCGGAACGGAGCCACACCCTGTCATTTCATCAGAAAATAACCCTAATATCATGCATTCCACAATACTCACAGTGCCAGGACCAACCATGATAACGGGGCTCTTCGGGTTGGTGGGTAGACGGAACGTCGAACGGCGCACATGAACAGGGACCTTGTAAATAACATTGTCCCTGTAAGCTCCGCGGGGTCCTTCGATAGCGTAGGAAGGAAGGGACGTGATAGGCTCCTCATTTGCGGTGTGTTTGACGTTCAACAAGAAATTCGTACCAACACCATAGACAGGACGAGCTGGAGAGAGAGAGTTGGGGATAGAGTCATACTTGAGTACTACAGCAGTGACATGAATTGTGGTAGCGTGGAGCTTGGGGCTGGAAGAAATGGAGTAGTAGCGAGGCTGCAGACGAGGGATGGAGGAAACGATGATGTCAAAGGGAATAGACCATGTTGTGGTGTTGTCAGGGGTAGGGGGGACCGAAATGTCGTTTCCGGCAGCAAGCTGAAGCACCTCTCCAAGTTTGAAGCATCCGTTCGTAACAACTGCGGCGTATTCTTCCTTGTCACTGCTCAACTTTTTGAGGAAAGCCTCAGCCTCGGAAGATGGTGCAAATTTCGAGAAGACTCCGAGCACTTGACGGCCTGCAACCGCACTTATATCGATGTAGTGGCAAAGCACCGCGCTGTAAGTGGTAGGAACAGGGAAAGGGACTTTGGCCAGAGCCGGATCGAGGGAATCAATATTAATCACGGTATCTTTCTTGTCTCCGAACCCGAGCACACAAAGCAAGCGGTCTACCTCGACGTCAGGATTGGATGGCCAGACGCCGACATGATCACCATGTTGGTAAGTTATTCCAGAGCCTTCTATGTTGAATTCCATGTGTACGCAGTTGCGACCCGCACCAACTTTGAAAAGCTCGCGAGAAACCGCAACAGGGGATGCGAAAGGGTTCTTGGCATCATGAATGCCCTTGGTCTTAGTCAGAGCGCGAACCGAAAATTCACCTAGTGAACAATTAAGTATCAAGGATATGCGTAAGAGCTCGGAGCGTACCGAGGTAGACCTTTTCTGCGGGATGCGAATCGAGTTCCGTCACTGAAAAGTCGGGGGTATCTCCACCCTGACCCTCCTCGACACCCATTGCCTGAGCAAATGCATCCCACATCCCATCCTTCCATGCAAGGTAATCCTCTTCCATGCTCTTGTCGTCGTCGCCCTCGCCACGTTCGCCGATTCGAATAGCGCCCATCTTCGCCAACTCGGTGTCGACGTTACGACCGATGGCATTATAATGCTCGTAAGTCCTGTTACCGAGAGCGAACACGACATACTTGAGGCCTTCTAGCTTGTGTTCGCCATTGGTGAATTCGAAGGACTGGTCAGCCAAGTTCTGCATGAGTTGCACTGCATTGTCCGTTGGCTCGCCCTCTCCGTAGGTAGCCATGACAAAGAAGACACAAGAATCCTCTGGGACTTTGTCGAGGTTCTCGAAGTCATACTCCTCGGGGTCGCAAACCAGAGACGAGATACCGAACTTTGATTTTGCCTCCTTGGCCAGACGAATGGCATATTCTTCAGCGGTACCAGTTTGCGAGCCGTAAAAGATGACAATGCGCTTTTTCTAAAATACAACGAAATCAATTGAGGGGTTAAGAAGGAGGTGGAAAACACAGGTCATACCCCTTCCTGCATTTTAGCAACAAAGTCCCTTGGGTTGCTGTGTCCATTCGAGGTTTTTGTTTGAGCAGCCGGGACAACCTTTTGCTTGGAGGGGAAGATTTGATCGCGGAAGAGATAAGCACCAGCGAGGACGACACCGAGTGCAAGGATTGCGACGTCGGAGGAGGAGGACGTGATGGTCATTGTGAACGGTACAAGCAGAACCAGAAGAGCCTATTAACAGAAAGGAGCCAAGCGGAAGGCCTGCTGACAGAGGGATTCCTTCCCCTGGAAAAGAACGAAGAAGACAAGAGCAGAGCACTGCGCCAGTTGTATTCAAATTGGACGTGTAACTTTCCCACGCAATTATTTCCGATCTAAATTATTTGAATGCGGTCAAGGATAAAATAACTTTTGAGCGAGTAGAGTGAGGGTCAGAAAGAGAGAGAGGTGGATCCGACAGTTGCGTGGGGGTGCGACTCGCAACTCGTTTATAAGCGTAGACCGCCGGGGAGTTCGGAGTGGGCAATGATCCGAACATAGGTTACTCACTCCCATCATCGCGCCATCCTATCCGTCGGCGACACTGCTATCCGATAGGCCGAGCTTGGCAAAGCCGCACCCTCACCCCAAATAATGGCGCGACTCCCAAAACACTCGTTTGACTATCTATATGTGGCAGTGGCCTAATGCTTTTATTGACACACCGGTTTCACCCACCAAGTAAGAGATCGCGGCAGTAAGGTGGATCATTCATATGGGCTGAGTCACCACAGCACAGCACGGTGATCATGAATACCACCACTGGTGTTGTTCATGATCACCGTACTTGTTGAATAATAGCGGTATTCTTCCATTTTCGATTCATGGGAACGAATATGTTTTGGTTGGGACAGGGGACTTGCCTGTTCTGATTCGCTTGCGCGTAGTTCCCGAAGATTGTACTGATTGAGTTGCAATGACATGAAAGCAACGACGACGATGCATTTTAATAGATAAGTAAGTCGGTGAACTTTACCCCGTCAAGCAAGACTTTTGCCAATCCAGGATGACCAGCAGAGTCGGATTCAGCCTGCAAGATCGTGACTTAACCACGGTACCGTCCCGAGTCAA
Organism: Boletus rubroflammeus; assembly: GCA_038090375.1. Taxonomy (NCBI): domain Eukaryota; kingdom Fungi; phylum Basidiomycota; class Agaricomycetes; order Boletales; family Boletaceae; genus Boletus; species Boletus rubroflammeus. The sequence continues at coordinate 34,338 of JBBPMQ010000061.1, forward strand.
TTAGTAGAATTATGCCCACTCTTCCACCAGTTCGTGAAGGTATCATCGTCGAGGAAGATCTCATGCTTATTTCCAAACGGGCCGTACCGGTCAGAGCTTCGACAATCCGAGTTGGGAGGGAAATACGGTCATCTGAAAGTTTAGATACACTATCAATATTTGGAACTCATCTAGCTTTACTCTGGCACCAGGCCATCTGGCGACCTTGCAGCTAAGTAGCACTCCCCGGGAATTAATGACAGCGTGGAGTGAGGTCCTGAGTCAACTGCATTATGAGAATTGACGGTAGAGAACGTCCGGGATACTAATTGAAGTGACGAGTTGGAACCCTAACCCAAGTCGAGGGTTACGGATATACTGACACGTAGACAGTTTACATACTAAATGACTTCAGCTCAAGTGACCAGAGCACTTGAGCACTCACTTGGAGTCGTTCCCTGACAGCGTTTACGATGTCCCTACTAAGGTCAGTCTTCATCACCTTTCCATCGTAGTACATCCCCTGACATAATATTATATAGGCTCGGTCTGTGTATAGCAGGCGTGTACGCCATGTTCCTCGTGAGTCCTGTCCAGTTCCAGAGGAATTCAACTGACCCCAAACTACGACCAGCTTTGGGCAATTGCGCAAGAGCGATGTACGAGTATACGTTCATTATCTCAAGCTCTAAAACTGATTCCACTCATGTAGTGTCAGTCCCATTCCAGTCTATTGATGGGCAATCCACCCACAAGTTCAAGTCGGCATTATTCATCGGGACATGCCAGAGCTTCCTCAGTTCTTTGTCCGCTCTTTGTTACATCTATATGCGCGGAAAGCCAGGGTGTTCCCTCTCTTCCTTGCTTGGTCTCGACGTCCCCACACACGTGCAGTCTAACGGATCTTCTAAAGCAAACGGAGCCCCAAATACATTCATTAATGGACACTCTCAGGAATCTAGACCAGGACATTCGTCTACTCTGGATGGTCTCTCTTATCATAAACGCCTCCTCCTCAGTTACCTTCAATGTTCCAGTTTCATTGCCCTTGCGGCTCCGTTTGGCTTCGCCGCGCTCTCGTATATCACATACCCTACCATGGTACTCGGAAAGTCCTGCAAGCTCGTTCCCGTCATGCTCATGAACTTCCTTCTCTACCGACGCAAATTTGCCCCTCACAAGTATCTCGTAGTTGTGTTGGTTACAACCGGTATCAGCGTGTTCATGTTCTTCGGAAACGAGAAACCTTCCAAGGCCACGTCCAACAAGACTTCTGCGCAGTCCTCATACCTCCAGCTCATCGGCATTGGCTATCTCCTCGTTAACCTTATCCTCGACGGCGCCGTCAACTCAACACAGGATGAGATTTTCTCAAAGTACAAAGTTTCAGGCCAGCAAATGATGTTCTGGATCAATGCATTCTGTACAGTGCTGACTACAGCCCTTGGAACGCTCCCGTTACCCTATATTCCTGTCCTCCACCCCTCATCTGGCGCACAGAGCGAGTTTTCCAGCGCGTTGGAATTCATAAAGTCGCACCCTTCGGTTGTCGTACCACTCATTCAGTTTTCACTTACGGGTGCGCTTGGCCAACTGTTCATTTTTGAGACACTTCAACACTTTGGATCGTTGACTTTAGTGTCAGTATTAGTATCCCATTTGTTCTTCTCAGCCAATGTATCTCATTTCGTTTGCAGGACGATCACTCTTACCCGGAAAATGTTCACAATGATCTTATCAGTAGTGGTGTATAACCATAAGCTGACCATTGGGCAGTGGCTCGGAACAGCTATCGTGTTTGCAGGGATATCAATAGAGGCCTTTGTAAAACGCAAAGGTATTGTACTCGCCAGTTTATTAGTGGACAAACGCTTACAAGCATTGCAGATGTCCATACGAAGCAGGTTGTGCTGGAAAAAGAAAAGGCCAAGATTAAGTCGCTGTAGTCACCGTTTCCATCATACACCACATACCCCGTAGCAACCCAATAGTATCTACACACAGGTAAACAACCCGACTCATTTATACAGTATAATTATCCCAGAGCGAACACTGCAGTGGAGGGGTCATATTGCGATATCAGGGTTCTGTCGCCATCATCCTATCATCACCGTCTTCGTCATCACTATCGACAAGCACCCTTTTGCGGTCTTCTATTCTGTGAGAATTGCTTTAGAGCATGCAAGGCCGAGAGCGGGGTAGTATAAACCTCGAATCTTCTTCATCGTCCCTCTTCCTACGAGACGCCACTCTTTGCATCGGTGCTGCGGGAAAATTGGCAACCGCAGCTTTGGCCTTGTATATAGATTCGTATTCCTACACAGGTAATTGAAAGAGATAAGAATCAGCGACGAAGACGCTACTAGGAAGTTGTGTACTTTGATCTGCGTCAAAAAACCGCCGTTTGGCGATATACAGTACCGACGATTCTGTACCAGATGGAGAGCATTTTCCCAGGACAGCTGACAATGCCGCATGACGAACATGACCACGAACGCGGGGGATAATGAGATGCCACCTATCACACACAATGATTACAACAATGGACGGGGGACACAGGGGTTCATGGCAGAATTGGCGCACCGTTGCAATGCACGAGAACTTTGCCGCCTTGGGTCAAAGCCTGTTGAATGAACTGATCCGCTCTACGTAAGATCGGTTCAGCTCTCGGACACGAAGAACCTCAAAGGAACTTACTCCGGGAATAGTCTGATAACATTTTGTTCTTCGTTGTCCTCCACATCCAATACCAAGTATTTAAAGTGATCAGGAAAGCGAGGCCTGACAGAGAATGCCTCTTTCTGATCTCTTATACAAACACTGTGAAATCGTCATTGAGCATCTTTTCAGCCTCCCTTTGCACGGTGGCAAGTGAGAGGTTCAAGTCCCCAGGTTTCAAACAACGATGCTAGGAGTTGGACACCGACAAATATCCATGACTTACATATGAGTGACACCGAGAGATTTCAACGCTTCGAGTGATTTCGAAGCTTGGAATGGGCCAAGTAAAAGACCAGGTAGTATTTCTTGACACTCCCGTCTCATCTCGTACCTGGACCGTCGTTAGCTGTGGCAACAACCACTGTGCCGCGCTTTGACGTGGCTTGGCAAAAGAAGACTTGCCTCCATTCCACATCACCGGGACCTTGCACAAGATTCCTCAAGGCCTCGTCACTGAGATTGAGCGCAGCCATGGGTCGAAGGAAGGAAGGAAGGGAAAACGAATGAGAATGAATGACCGCCACCGGATTAATGGAGGGGTTAGTAGTAATCGACCGGAGGTATTTGTTCGGAGTTCGGAGGTGGTTTCGACATGGAACTTGAACAATACGACGAAATACCGTACGTTTGGCCCGATCTGTTTAATCCTGGCGACTTACCACACAGCGCAGGACGCTCATTGACCACGATGCACTACCTATCGAACTACTGACAGTATTACCAGAATCACGGCGGATCCCATGCACTATAATCACAGGCTTCCTCGGCGCCGGGAAGTCGACACTGTTGAGGTAAGTATGCTTACTGTTTCATAACTCCAGGTGCACCACCGACGACACGCAGGCGCATACTTACTGAACGACATGGGTATCGCATCGCAGTGATCATGAATGAGTTTGGGGACACAGCTGTAGGTACCCTTAGTTGCGTTTCAAGCTTAAGCACTCACCAAGAAACAGAATATCGAAGGTTAGTTAAACAGGTAACTATGTTCCTATCGTACATTTATCTTCCTTGACTAGCCAAGGCGATCAATGTTACCTCTAGCGAGGACCCAATGGCAGAAAGCTCAGAGGAATTTCTTGAACTGGCAAACGGGTGCCTATGCTGCAGTATCAAAGATGCAGGCATCGCTGCTATCGAGAAACTGATGGAACGGAAGGGTGCATTTGACCATATCATACTCGAGACCACCGGACTTGCCGACCCCGGTGAGAATCATCACTATCATTCACGTTGCGAATCCAGTCGAGCTTCGATAAAAACAGGTCCTATTGCGTCTATGTTTTGGCTAAACGAAGAATACTCCGCGGGGCTTAGCAAGCAAATATCCCTTGATGGTGTGGTCTGCGTGGTAGACGCAGCTTTTGGCCAGCAGGTGATCACGAGCATGAATCCATGCCAAGCTTGACTTCTGATCTAACAACCAATCAGCAAATGGAGGAAGACCATTCAGTTGATGGTATTGGCGAGAGCCTCAGGTGTGCTAGTTTTCACGGCGACATACCTATGCTAACATTTCCATGGCACAGACAAATAGCGTGCTCGGATGTGATTCTCTTAAACAAGGTCGACCTCGTATCGGACGACAAACTAACTGTGACAGAAGAAATGATTCACAAGGTCAATCCATCAGCACCCATTCACCGGACAATACAAGCAAATATCGATCTAGCCCACATCATGAATATCGATGCCTACGCGGGAGCCAAACAACTACGGAACCCCACCCATCAACCTCACCAATGTGGTGATGCTCCCGATGGCTGCCATGACCATACTCCCCAGAGCTCCGTTACGCACTATGAACTCCGTGGAATATCTAGCCTTCAGTTGTTCATTCCTCCTCTGACACGCGATCAGCTCACCGGACTCGAACATTGGATTCAAGAATTGCTTTGGCGACATGACGACCCCACGGGGGGAGACCGCAAGGACCATAACAGTAGTCTCAGGGTGCTACGTTGCAAGGGACTATTCATCCTGCAGACCGGCGAAGAATTCATGCTTCAGGGAGTACAGAACATGTACGAAATTACGCCGGTGAAAGCACAGGACATGGTTGGAATTCCCGACGCTGGAAAACTGGTCTTGATCGGGAAGGGGCTGGATGATACCCTGAGAGAGAGCTTAGAAGCAGTGTTTAGACCGTGAATGGCTATGCGGGGGTAGTATGTGGTGAGTAGTATGACATCCCTACAATACGCTGGTGTGAACTTGGCAACCAGCTTTTTAGAACATTCTGATGAGTAGCTCCAAGCGAAGTACTTAATTAGGCTACTGTTTTGAATTCCTTTGATTATTATGTAATTACGGGGTCGGCAAGGCGCGGACCCGAGACCCGAATCATTGACTTGACCAAGTCACCGACCTCGGTATTCAACATCGTTAGAAGGATCGAACTGGATAATACCCCGATGGCGAACAGCCAGCCAAGTCTTGAAGCCCCCGACCCGGTTAACGTTAGGATCATCACAACGCTTGGTCACGTAGACCATGGAAAGACCACGCTCATGGACGCACTTCTAGCAGCAAACAACATCATATCGCCCAAGATGGCCGGAAAGCTGCGGTATCTGGACAGTCGCGAAGATGAGATTGAGCGCGGCATCACGATGGAAAGTAGTGCTGTTTCGCTCAAGTTCCAAGTCAAGGAACGCGATGACGGTATGCATACAATCCGATGAAAGGAAAGTACTGACAGGCATCCACAGGAACCCCTCCAAAAACATATAATATTAACATGATCGATACCCCAGGGCACGTAGATTTCTCTACCGAAGTGTCTACCGCATCCCGGTTATGTGACGGAGCGCTAGTGCTAGTGGATGTGGTCGAGGGAGTTTGCACGCAAGTGAGTTCCCGCGTTTGCAGACTAGAACCCTTCACCTAGTGTTCACCCACAGACTATCACTGTGCTCAGACAAGCGTGGAAGGACAGTTTGCGTCCGATCCTGGTAATCAATAAGCTGGACAGATTGATCACTGAGCTGAAGCTTTCTCCGATCGAAGCATATCATCATCTTGCACGGCTTATCGAACAGGTCAACGTAGTGATGGGTGAATTTTTTGCTGGTGAACGCATGGAGGACGATCTACGCTGGAGGGAAGAACGGGACCGCCGACTTGCTGCGAAGAAGGATCAGTACGCAGATGAGGGAGAGGCTACAGCAAATGAAGAGCACACCTTCAAAGAGAAAGATGATGAAGACATATATTTTGCACCGGAACGTGGAAATGTTGTTTTTGCATCCGCCATTGATGGGTGGGGCTTCCGTGTGGGGAAGTTCGCCCAGCTCTACTCCGCCAAGCTTGGATTCAAGGAAGCCAACCTGCGACGAGTCTTGTGGGGAGATTTTTACTTGGATCCGAAGACGAAAAGAGTCATCAGCTACAAGCATCTGCGAGGACGTTCCTTGAAGCCTCTTTTCGTGCATTTTGTGTTGGAGAATCTATGGGCGATCTATGACGCTGTCGTCTTACACCCGTCAGTACCTCCAACCATTTGAGACAAGCAATGTTTGACATCCTTGTAGGAATGCTGAGAAAGTGGCCAAGATTGTGTCCGCGTTGAATCTGAAGCTTCTACCTCGTGATCTCCGTTCGAAAGATAGTCGACAATTGCTCTCCCTCATCTTCAACCAATGGTTACCACTTTCGACTTGTGTAATTCAAAGTGTTATCGACATCGTCCCTTCACCTCCTGCTGCTCAAGCAGTTCGCCTACCTCGGATGCTGTATCCGAACGTTTTCGATCAGGACATCAGGCCCAAGAACAAATTAGAGCGGGATCTCTACTCTTCCAGCTTGGAGGCTGGCGCATATATCACGGCGTATGTCAGCAAGATGTTTGCCATTCCCAGGAAAGAACTACCTGAGAACAAGGTCAGACCCTTGACAGCAGAGGAACTACGCATGCGAGGGAAAGCGGCTAGAGAGGCGCGCAAGGAGGGAGTGTCAAATGATTTTGGGAGTATAGCGATCACCGAGACCCCTGAAGACACCGCTGACGCTCAGGAAACACTCCCCGTGACCAATGACGAGACCCTTCTTGGCTTTGCTCGCCTGTACTCTGGGGTCATCAAGGTCGGCACAAAAATATATTGCGTCTTACCCAAATACAGCGTCACCTTGTCGCCTGATCATCCTGCGAATGTTAATAACCTTGTGGTCGCAGAGGTAGAGGGACTGTACGTTATGATGGGACGCGAGTTACAGCCAGTCGCTAGCGTCAGAGCTGGAAATACCTTCGCGATTAGGGGGTTGGAGGGCAAAGTCTGGAGAAACGCGACACTCTGTTCTCCCGGAGAAGCTGGGATTCTTCAAGACAGTATTTCTCAACAGGATCAGGAGTGTCTCATCAATCTCGGGGGTGCCAATCGAATGGTATCGTCCTGAGCGTGTTATCTCTGTCCGCTCACACACTAAATTCGCGCGCTCTAGGCACCCCCTATTGTACGCGTCGTGCTGGAGCCCGAAAATCTTGCTGACATGCCGAAGTTGGTCAATGGGCTTTCCCTGTTGGCACAGGCAGATCCATGTGTGGAGACTTTCCAGCAACAAACCGGCGAGCACGTTATTCTCACTGCCGGGGAATTGCACTTAGAGGTACGCTTGTGCCTTGTGTTAATCTCCTGCCTTCACATATACAATAATTCTACAGAGATGTCTGAAGGACCTGCGTGAGCGTTTTGCGAGAGTGGGCATTCAAGCTTCTAAACCCATCGTCCCCTTCTGTGAGACCGCCGTAAAGGCCCCTGGTAAGTCCCTGACGTCCTCGCACTCATGTCAGTTACCAAATTCTTCCAGATATGGCACCTCCTAAGACACCCAATGCCGTTCGCGGGACCATAAAAGGGGGAAGTTATCAAAATATCGTTACCTTCACTCTCCGGTCGACACCTTTGCCGGACAGCATTCTCCTTTTTATTCAACAAAATCTGGCAACGCTTAGATCATTGCTACAAGAACGCGAGTTCACGGACCGGAATGCTTCTGATGGGAATAGTAATGCCGTTACCGAGGTGGAGCGTCCTGATATACAGGGAAACCTAGTGCACGTTCCAAGTGTCGGACCAGAGCAGTTCTGGGTCGCCTTGAAGGAGAAGTGTACTGAAGCAGGAGGCGAATGGGTGAATATTGATGATAGGATTTGGGCATTTGGTCCTCACGGCGCTGGAGGTTGTCTTCTAATCGATGCCCGTAAAAATGTTGTTCCTGCATCGTGCGTTAATTTCATGATCTTGCGGCATAATGTGGTAACGGTTCTCGCAGGCTGAAACAACACTTGATGCCGGATCAAGTTCTAGATGCCTCCCGTATGGGGAATGGGTTACAGAGAGATTCTGACTTCACCGGTCATATCGAGACAGGATTTCAGCTTGCAACCTTTCAGGGTCCGCTGTGTGCGGAGCCTGTTGAAGGAGTTGCTTACTTCGTTGAGGACATTCATGTCGACGCTGAAGGCTTGGAAAAGGAGATGGGTAAGTTCTTATCCTGAATGAGGTGAAAATGGTTACTTATTGGGATCTGGAATAGCCCAGAATAGATTAACGCAAGTGACGGGATCTGTGGTATCAGCCGTGAGAGATGCCTGCAGGAATGCCTTGCTGGACTGGTCGCCAAGGCTTAAGTTGGCAATGTACTCGTGTGATATTCAAGCATCTAGTAAGTTACCAATACCTGGTTTGATCCTGACTGATCTGCCGTTGTTTACTCTCAGCGGACGTCCTTGGGAAAGTGTACGGCGTGGTGGCGAAACGACGTGGCCGAATTGTAGGCGAGGAGATGAAAGAGGGGACATCCTATTTTACCGTCTCCGCGTTGCTGCCTGTGGTGGAAAGTTTCGGCTTTGCAGATGGTACGCGAGTTTTCGACTCAAAGTACGTGGGTAATTGACGGGGATCCAAGATATAAGAAAAAGAACATCCGGTGCAGCAAGTCCCCAACTGGTTTTTAGCGGGTAGGTCATGATTGGTGTAATCCATGTGAGGTCAGCACTGAATGGAGGTGGATAGTTATGAAATACTCGATCAGGATCCATTTTGGGTCCCCACGACAGAGGAGGAACTAGAAGATCTCGGTGAGAAAGCAGACCGGTTGAACCTAGCCAAGGAATATATGGATGCCGTGCGAGAGCGCAAGGGAATGTTTCTCTACAGAAAGATTGTGCAGTTCGCGGAGAAGCAAAGGACGCTGAAGCGATGATGAGCAGGCTGGTGTTCTTCCCAGAGTTCATACTATCATAGGTTGGACTCACAACATGTACAACATTTCCCATTTCTTACAACAATACAACTTTTGTTATCCGGCATTGTTTGAAGCAGTGCTCTAAAATCTAATCTACAAGCTTATCTAAATTTTTAAATAAAATATGAAGAAATGACTATGCTGGTATAGAATTAAGAGAGGGAACTCCAACAAGACACGGAGCAATCGGTAGGTCCAAGAAATTAATGATTCGTAGGGACAATTCCGTCACAGCCTGTCACGCGTGGCAAGCAAGCCATGTTGAAAGTCCGCCAGCCTTTACCACTTTCGCCGCACGAATCTCCGTTTCGACCGCTGGTGGACTTTTAATTGTGCCGCCAGCGTGACACCCCTATCCAGCGTGTGTGTCACGGTCTCTGAAAATGTATCGTATTTACTCGGAGTTAGTGGCTGGAAGACCAACCTGGTAATTCATCATCTCACAGGCCCAGGCTGAGCATTTAGAAAGTTTTCGGGCAAAGATCTATCCACATTTCTGCCTCGATGCATGCAAAGGTGAAATAGTACACTCTCGTCACACTGGATATGCAGCGAGGCGGTTATGAAATGTTGTCGCCGACGTGGCAGACAGAGTGGTAAAACCGAAACAGAAACAAGATAAAATTGGCCAACTACGCGACGGTTAGGTATCATTACGTAACACACCAGTGAGCCAAAGAAGGCACCCGCGAAGACTTCATCCATGTTACCCCCTGCCAAGTTCTCTCCCCTTGTCCTGAAGCGTCGCCCTCAACGTTCCATCCGCATCTTGGAAACATCTGTCGTTCTTCTATAGACTATCCATGGCTACACTCGGTGTCGCTTATGGTGGTCTGACCCACCAGAATGGCGTTAGTTCGGAGGAGGTCGCCGAAGAGCAATATATCACCACGTTCTTCTGTCGAGCATTATATGATTATCAGACAAACGATGCCTCATCTTTGTCCTTTCGCAAGAACGACATCATAGAGGTCTTAACCCAGCTGGAATCCGGCTGGTGGGATGGACTTCTCAGCGACGAACGGGGTTGGTTCCCGTCGAACTATGTCACCCCAATCTCCGACGAGGAAGCGGAACTCGCGTTGTCCCAGTCTGAACAACCAGCGTTTCAACATCGTCAAATCGAACAGGCACGGGATACCTCGCAAGACTCACAGGAAAGGAATGATCATCTTTGCGGAGAAATCGTTCAGGACCACTATGCTTCGGAAGCCGACTGGAGCAAAAGCGAGCTGGTCGACTCTTCCAATGGATTTCTTGAGCTTGGGAATACCATTTCTGGAGGAGAAACAATGTCAAATGACTTTTGGATGCCACGGGTTACGCAGGACGGTCAGGCAAGTTACTCCATTCCTGGTTTTAATCCATACAGTGTTGATTCATGGTTGCAACAGATCTACTACGTCAACACGCAAACAGGTCAACATTCTCGCGACATGCCTCTTGACATCGATGATACTTCTGATGGTGATCTCGCGGGTTTGACCGCTTCACAATCTAGCGCTCGTGCCGGGACCAGTGCCGGACTGGGTTTTGGTGCGCTGGCGGAGACTACCATAGCTGGCTTTGGTGTACCTAAACGGTCGGGCACTCCGGAACCTTGGACTAGACGACTTGCCGACGACGGCATGTCGTACTTCTACCTGAATAAGCAGACCGGCCAAGTGAGCTGGACGCTTCCGGAGACCGATGTTTTGGCCAAGAAGGGCCGCGCTCGTGCCCTCACTAATTCCTCTACGGCCTCTTCGGAACTCCTTACTGGTCATAACGAACCAGATCGTATCACTCGTTCGCGGTCGGGCTCTGCAGCCCGGCAGGACCGCGGGGGGCGGGAGCGGAGCCAAAGCGTTTCTGAACCTATTAGTGACTCAGATGATTCCGCAGTCTACTCTTCGGATCCTGACAACTCTCCTTCCACGAGCAGAACTTCCCAGAATGGTCAGCAGGACGAGTTAGCTCCGGCAGTCCAAAGAAATACTGCTTTGGAGCTTACTGCTGCCGAGAGAATCGCCCAGTCCTTACAGCAATCCCTTGCATCTCCTCCGCCGGAGTTGGTTTCCGATCTATCGCACGTTGTCCGGAGTGCTATTGTGTCCGTTGTTCAAAAGAACCAGTCACTTCGTAGGGTTACTCGTCGACCTGAACACACACAAGCCCTTGACAACCTTATCACATCGGTCGTGGTTGCTGTTCGCAACCTTCTTTATATCTCAGCACCTCCATCCGGCCATATACCAAGCCAACTCATCCCACGGGATGCCCGGAACCGACGTGAGACCACCGCTGCGCAAACGCTCCTTAAACCCGCTCAACGCAAGGTCACAGCAACATTATCTAAATTGGTTCTCTCAGCACGTGCCATAGAATACGATTCGGGTCCCGCTGCGCAGGAAACCACCTCTCGCATCGAGAGTGATGCTGAGGAGCTCGATAGGGCTATCGTGGCTTTTGTCGTAGAAGTCCAGAGATATCACAGCGAGCAACAAGTCACGGTCGGGGCTAAACGAGTACAAGGTTGCTTCTCTGTGGTTCACGTTGGACTTGGACTGGTAGGAGCTGGCTATGGTGGAACGTGGAAGGGATTTGGCTGGGTTCCTATGGATGACACCGAAGAGTTTCCCCAGACTGTCCTCTCCTCGGATGCATTTTCGGAATTCAAGACACACATGGTTTCCGTGCAAGCGAAGTTCGGAAGCCTCCACATCGCTTTGAGAAACCGGGTTAATGAATCTCGTGAGTACCGTTCGGTATATTGTCGTCGTTCCTGGCGCTTAGTCTATGGGACAGAACAAGGTGTATGGATGGCTAGCCGGGATGTTCTCACAGGGCTTTTGACGCTCTTGCTGTTTGTGTCCAATCTTCATATCGCTCGCCATGTCGATATCGATGGATTTTTCTCGGAATCCGCTGCCGAGCAAGATAGCGCATTGTACGCCCAGACAGTGGACAGGGCACGACTGTTAATTCGTACCTTAGAGTCGGCCTTGCAAGCCCTCTATGACGACGCATCGATCCTGCTTTTGACCACCCAACACATCCGTCAGCCCTCAAGCGGGGTGGCCTCCCGGAACGAACTATACGAGTATTTGGATACAATAGCTGCATCGATCAAGTCGAACCTCCAATTCCTTATACAGACCCTAGACGCCTTGCTATCCGTGGGACATGATCAAGCGGACATTGCTGAAGGAGACTACAAGGGTGCAATCGAGTGGCGGGTATCGCGGTTAAGCATCATGGATAGTCATTATGACGTGCGACCCATGTCGGTCCTCAACCCCGCCGACCCGGAGAGTGAAGATATCGTTGATATTGAGGTGGCATTTGGTGCTCCAGGAAGTAGGAGGGGGACAGCCCAACCCGACCGAGTTCCATCGTTCCGCAGCCAATCTCAAATGTCTGACAACACGATCACTCTCGAGGATCTCTCCAGGCCCGATTCTGCGCGGATTGCCACATCGAGTGATTATACTCTGTCAGTACATACTCTGGTTCCATCAGAACGGAATATGGAAGGATCAGTCATGAGCGATACGATGTCACTAAATGACGACGAATGTGGGTCCTTTCAGCGCTCTGTCCTCACCTTTGATGACAAGATATCACAGCGACTGTAACTCGGGCTGCTACCAATGCGCAGAAGATAAAGAAGATTTTCGGTGACGATGCCCCTGAACATATCATCAGTACAAAGCCGTGGTATCTGCGGCCGAACTACACCAAGAGTGAGATGACCATCGATGTAGATGGTAGCGTTCGCGCTGGTTCAGTACCCGCTCTGGTAGAACGCCTGACGTCGCATGAAACTGGTGGTACGTACCTCGCGATAGCACGGCAGATCTTCCCAATGACCTGTTGATTAGACCCGACCTTTATCAAGACATTCTTGATGACGTACAAATCATTCACGTCGCTAGACGAGCTTTTCGATCTCCTTGTCCGACGCTTCTGCGTCCAGCCACCTAATAACCTAACTCCTACGGAGTTGGAGGAATGGAAGAAACTCAAGCAACACATCATCCAGATGAGGTTCGTTCTCTTTGTTTTCGTCGGGCCTGGTCTTCACACGAGTCTCTTGTAGGGTGCTCAACACATTCAAAGCTATGGTAGCCGACGACGACTTTCTCGAGAAGGAAGACATGTACATTCTCGACCGGATGAAGGAGTTTCTGTTGCAGGATGCTGTCAGCAAGATTACAATATCTAAGCAACTGGTGATTTTGATCGATCATGCTGTAGGTGATGCGAGATTACTAGAATGCCTTGATTTTAATGAGATTCCCAGCGCGCCGGAGAACTCAAAAAGACGATCACGCCGAATCTGGTGTCCCCTCCCACATCCATTGTGCCCAAGACAGGCAAGCGAGTGAAACTCCTGGACGTCGACCCTCTGGAATTAGCGCGACAGTTGACGATTTTGGAAAGTCAATTGTATCAAAGGATCCGCCCCATGGAATGTCTATTGAGGTCGCGAGAACAAAAGACCGACCACAACGATAACATCGCTCGGGTTATTCAAACCAGCAATAGGGTAGGTATCACAACCTTGGTATAAACACCTGAGCTAATATCCCACAAGATTGCCAACTGGGTTGCTGATGCAGTTCTCATTCACGAAGACTCCAGGAAACGAGCGGCTGTTCTCAAACAATTTATCCTCGTCGCTGACGTAAGTAATCTGTATGCGTATCAGAGCTTGCCGCTGACCCCCACGATAGCGTTGTCGATTTTTGCAGAATTATTCTAGTATGGTTGCTATCGTATCTGGGTTAAATTCGCCTCCTATCCGACGCTTGAAGCGCTCTTGGGAACAAGTCAATTCGCGACACATGACGCAGCTGAACGCTTGCGAGATGACGATTGATTCGGGAAAGAATTTTACCAATTACCGTTCGACGCTCGCCAAAGTTGCACCCCCATGCGTGCCTTTCATTGGTAAAGGACATGTCGAATGGATGGCGTCAGTTTTGGATCCTAACTTGACGTGTTACTAGGTGTTTTCCTTACGACTCTGACGTTCATTCAAGACGGTTCCAAGGATATCCTGCCAGGTACTTTGGTTAACTTCCGGAAGCGCCAGAAGGCCTCCGAAGTCATCCAAGATATCCAGCGTTGGCAAACTCTACCTCATCACTTCCATCCGCTTGCCACGGTTCAGATGTACATCGAAGAGTCACTTGGAAAGTTCAATGACCAGGTCGACGTTGGCGATATGTTTTGGAATCTTAGTTTGGAGCGGGAACCTCGTGAAAGGGAAGACGAAAAGATGGCGCGTTTGCTGCAAGAGAGCGGATTTTTGTAGATGTGGGGGTCGTGTGCGGGATGACGATCTGCTTCTATGTATCAATTGTCATCTGTTGTATGGTTATGCTCCCTGGGGATTGCTTTACTACCCCTGGTTGGTCAATCAAATTTATCATCAATATGATTGCTGGGTTTTCTGTGATATATTTACAACATAGAAGCACACCAAGATCAGATATCAATACTCGATGTCCCGTTTCTGTGCGACCATAGCCGCGAAAGAGCTCCTGGGAGAACGAGGACATCCTGGCAACGAGATCAACCACTAGTCCCAACTCCCCGTGCCATCGACAACGCGGTATCCACCTCAACCCCTCGCCCCCTGCGATTGGAACTGTGCAAACGTCGAGCCCCTCAGCACGTTCCCACCATAGCCCGTTGATTGATAATTAGCGGCATAGGAACCTATAGGTGATCCATCCGCCGCGAGCGTCCACGTCAGCAAAACCCAAGTATCCATGGATGGGATCGTACCACGCAGCACGCCTCGTTCCCTAAAGCCCAAACAGTGCAGCAATAATAGCGTGTTCAACACCCGCGGAACGACGATGTGCGCGAGGACGATCATCGCGATGGTAGTTAATGGATGTGCGATCACTGCAAAGAGTCCAAACGTCTCAGCAAACTTTGGCCTTTTCAAGGGGAAGCGGTAGGGGGTTCGATGACAGGAAAACGACAACGGACCATAATCCATCAAGGCGATCAAGGCTGCTGCGAATTCGTTCCGGAACGTTTCAAATGGGGGATAAGTCCACGCGGCCCAGAATGCTTGGGAGACGTAGGACCAGAGGACGACGCAGAGATCGGACACGAACGTCCATAACGCGCGTAAGAGCTCGAGGATCTTGTCGCTCAGAGCTGGAAAATCGATGTCTTCGATGGGAGTGGGAGCCATTTCGTGTCAGGCTCGAAGATGGTGAACGTGAAGACGAAGTCCAAGTAGCACAGGAAGGGGAACCTGAGGCCTCATGGTCCGAGCGCCATGACTGTGGGAGGTTAACAAACGTAAAGTAAACAGCATTGAATAGGCCCCGTCTCAACGACATTTAATAGTCGGACATTTCACCTGCCTCGGCTCAACGCTCAGCCTCGATCCCAACCAAGCCCAATCCTCGACACACCCCGAACCTAGGAGTTGCTAGCTCAATGTCACAAAAGGAAGCCACTTTCTTCGAACGAGAGCGCGATCGGCTCTCCGCAGAGATCACCGCAGTAAGCTGCCACTTTTCAGGACAATCCGAGATATATAAAAACGGGGGATCCTGACAAATAAAATAAAATATCATGTCCCTAGGGATTCGAGGAATTGCTCTCTTCGAGTAACGTCCTGAATCGCAAGCTGGAAGAAGTCCTTGGGATGACGAGAGAATACGAGACGATCGCTTCCCTCTGGCAAAGCTTCCATGAGTTGATGCGCGGTCAAAATCAACTGCCTGATGATCCCAGAACGGTGCCCGGAACAGGTGCCCACGTCGTCTCCACCAATTCAAGACGTCAATAAGCTCGATTCGCAATGGCTACAGTCTACAATAGAGACAAAAGGGTGAGCTACATCGTCATCAAAATTTCACGACATCGTTTGCAAGACTATCCAAGTACAGGCAGTAGAAATGAACAGAGCGTGTGTACGTATTATTGCAGCAAAACAAGAGAAAAAGATAAAATGCCGTTTGAAAAAAAAGTCCATTATACATCTGCCCAAGAGGCAACCTGATTGGGTCACAGTAAGATAACGCAGTGGTGTCATCAACCATGCAACTTACCCAAGAGAACCCGGCAAACTCTTGCTGATCGCGAGCTGACAACTGACCGTGCACTGGCGTCAAGGTCGGTTGTTCGCGAGTGAACTCTTCGTCAAAGTTGCTCGTATCGGCACTGCCGTTCTACGGAATCTTGAGCTTCGAAATCTGTAGAATTCGTGGGGACTTACAATGGTTGGGAAGTACGGCGGAGGAATGCGCTTGTTGAGCACGTCGTCAAAGCTCACGTCTTTGAAGAACGGATGCCTCTTTATCTCTTCAGCGTCTGCCTTACTTGAACCGAGTCGACGCGAGGGATCCCTCGTCAACAGCTGTGGATGCCTCAGTACCGCAGATGACCAGTCAGAGTCGCGTGGACACTACCTTTTGCAGGATCGAAACGGCGTCCCTCGGCATAGTGATCGGGTATAATGGCTCATCTTCTAAAATGGCATCGAAAATTTCATCCTCGTCATCACCACGGAAAGGTGACTGTCCAAGCAGCATTTCGTACGTCAGTACGCCAAAGGCCCACCAGTCAACGGCCCGTCCATAACGCTGTTCCAGAAGAATCTGATCCAGTAGCATGTGAACTTAGTGGGATGGCCTCCTGAAGCATTGTAAATGGACTAACCTCGGGAGCCATAAACTCTGGAGTGCCACAGAAGGTGCTTGTGGTCGAAGCATACCACATATCTTCCTTGCAAAGCCCATAATCTGCAACCTTTACGTGGCCATCAAGCGTCAGCAGAATGTTATCCAGCTTCAAATCTCTGTTGAAGTTAAGCTCGATTGGAACACCGAGCAGCAAGAGGTAACCAACCGGTAAATAATCCCATTGGCATGGAAATATTCCAAGGCCAGAAGGACCTCGGACGCGTAGAACTTCGCTTGGCGGAGAGAGAACTGTTTGCGCTGGATGTGTAACATAAGGTCTCCTCCACTAACATACTCCATCACAAAGTAGACCCGAGTCTCTGTCTGGAAACACGAGTGAAGACCAAGCAAAAAGGGATGGCGTTCACGAGCGGCGGCCAGAAACACACGCTTCTCCGAACGAGTGCTAAACGTCCATGAGCAACTGTCCTCAACTATACTGCAGTACAAATATCACACCTTTCAACTTCATCATTGTCGATGATAAACTCCTTCTTCAAAACTTTGATCGCATACAATGCATTGCTTCTCTTTTCCTCCGCGAGCATGACTTTACCGAAGTTTCCTTTTCCAAGGACAGCTAGGAAATTAAAATCATCGAGACCAACCTTCCGCTTGCGAGCAGGGGCACGCTGAGTAGGGGACACGGTCTGGGATGCAACAACTACCTCAGCCTGCTGACGCTGAAGCACGTATTGTTGTTGTTGTGAAGGTGGGGGAACCTGAGGAGGTAAGCTTTGCTGAGGGTAGGTAGGCTGCTTCCACCAAACAATCAGCTTCGTCCTGGCTACGGATAATTCGTTACAATTCACCTGAACTGGGGGGATACCGTAGTCTTCCTGTTCATATCCCGTCGGGGCCGGAACTGCCGGAGGGAGCAATGGCTCGTTCGGGTAAGCAGGGGGAACAGCGATCCTTGCTCCAGGAGGCGGTCGAGGAGGAACACTCGACAGAGGCTGTTGATGATACCGAAGATCAACCCCATCTTGAGTAGGCGTACGACGACCGTAGGGTTCCGCGGGCGGTGCCGAAGATGGTATGTCTGCTGTTCCTGTAAGGTGTAACCGCTCCACGCTCTGAGTGATGGGAACATCAACTGGCGGAAGTGGTGAGGCCTGGGTCTGAGGGGTATGGATCTGCGTGACCGGTCTTGCGGCGGCGGTTCTACCCCCGCGTGCTCGGTTGATGTCACGCCAGTCACGAAGCAGTTGATTGGCGGTCTCCATGGACATGCCGCAGAAGTCGGGAACGAGGTGCGCACAGTTGGCGTGACATGTGATCTCACATTCGGTGCACCGGCGGGCATTCTTGCGACCAAGAGGGAGGATGTAACCACAATGGCAACACCAATTCGCGCCCAAATTGGTGATAGGCTCAAAGCGGTGAGGGATCCGATGGTTAATTTTCTCTGCATCGTCATCCTATAACGCGAGATAGATAGACATCAACCGAAGAAAGAGCAGCTGAATGGGATGACATACCCCGGTATTTGATTTGGAGATACATTTTGTGACAACCTTTTCGTAACATTTCTTGTGACATGTGTATCGACAATCTTCGCATTGATATCCCAGCGCATTGAGAAGGAAATCGCCACAAAAAGCACAGAGCATGATCTGGTAGAATTGCCGTTGAACGAATTTATGGCCGTTCATTTCGTGAACTTCGCCTTTACGCTTCCTCAGGGCGCCTTGACGACCGAGCCCAGAGGGACCATCCAGAGGACGCTTCCTCACGTTCTCCTTGACTGTGACACTGTCATCAAAGTTATGCGACGCAACGGCACATGGTACGAACCAAAGTTCAGGTGTAAAGCCAGTGCACCAGCAGGTTCAACAGCAACCCAAGCATCGATCCCTTCATGTTGACTCGTGAAGCCTGACGATCCACCAGGCTGACCCACTGCTCCAGGACCTAGATTCAGCGGCGCATTTACGTCTCCGAAGGCACCAGGTTGCCCTGGCGGCTTCCCAACCTGTGAATCACCATCCATGGCGCCGGCTGTCACCCAACCGCCCTGACCGTTGTCCATCATAACCTTTTGCCGTCTCAGCGCTTCGACAAGATCGCTGATCCGGATCCAAAGAAGACCGATGGGAACGGGATGTGGCTCGGAAACTTGTTTATCGTAGACTGCGATCTCGACTTCATTTGCTTTATCAACAGTGATCTCGAAATCTTCGTTCCAACGGTCCGTGCGGGATGGATGCGAGCGAGCGCGTTGAGTACCTTCAATCTTGAGAGAAACATAGGTTTCAACGATTTGCTTGGACGAGGAACGAAGTCGGCCCAAAGAAACAATGGGAGGATGATCAAGTTCCCGAGCGCCCTTGACGGTGACAAAGAGCTTGCCGGACAATGGCTTGGCACGCATATTCTCCTTGCGCTCACCACCTGCGCCTGATGCCTCAATTTAAAATCGCGGAAGTGATGAGAATGGAGCGGAACAGAATCTCACCAGATTGTTGATCCTCTTCCTCTACATCGTCTAGAATGTGTAAATTCTTGTATCGCTTGAGGGCGGACTGCAAAAGTTGAATCTTTTTCTCGCTCTCGACTCGCTTGCTCTCAGCATCCGCGCGAGATTTCTTGTCTCCGTCCGCTTGGTATAACTTTGCCATCTTATCGATGCCCTTCTTGTACTGCATCTCGACCTGGAGCTTGAATTCGAGCTGATGAAGCATCCTGGATATCTTGGCGGTGGTGTGAGGGGTATCGGCTTTGATGAGGTCAAGGTTCGAGTATTGCTTGACCTGAGGGATGCCCTCCTCACTTCCAAGGAGTGTCTGGGAGGTATCCGGGGACCCGCCGGGACCGGAGGAGTCGAAGTCGGAAGGAGGAATTTGGGGGAGGGAACGGTCTCTGTCGGTGCCACGACTGGACTTGGTAGCGGAGGACGGAGACAAAGGAGAGGCTGCTGATCGAGAAGGATCGTCGCGCTGGGCCTGGAGTTTCTTGCGAGCCTGGAGCTCGCGTAGCGTATCTTCAAAGTAAGACAAGGAGCGCTCGGCTTCCCGAATCTTTGCATCGTTGCGTCTCAGGACGTCTGGGTTTGATGTCGCTTGGCGAAGATGCCTGGACGCATCAAGGACTTTGCGTTCTGTTTCGATGCGTTTGAGGACATCTTGTATTTTCTGGTCGAGCTCGTCGAGCTTGTGAATGGACTGATCAGCGGGTGCGTTTGTCGATGGGAGCGATAACACCGTACCATGACCGTTCAAATGCAAAAGGTGGATCCTCTTGTGATCTGGCTTGGTAGACGAAGTAGCAAGTCGATGGAGGCTGTGATACCGAGATAACAACCCTATCCAGATTTTTATTCCCACTTGGCTATCTCGTAATCATATCCTATTTACTTAAATATTTATCATTTCCTCGCCCCTGTCCTCCATGCCTTCCTTCTCCTCCCCCTCCTCGATCCGCGTCGCGTCGCAAGACCACGCCCTCCGTCTCAAAATCACCCATAATCTGGTGCATGGATCGCCCTCCGACGCCGTACACAGCGTCAAAGGGCGCTTACCAAAGGAACTCGACGTTCTATGGTTATCCGATCTCACGATCTCGCTCTCCGGGTCCCTCGACGGCCACCAAACACCCGCGCACGACATCGCCCGCTCGGGACTTGTGCACCACCTCCAAGCGCACTTGAAAGCGGCACGCTTGTAACACCACCTTCTTTTCGTTGCACTCATGTTTCCCTCTACTAGAACGCAGATCGACTCGGTCTCAACAATGTGTCGCGTCCGTTTGTCGACGACGCAGACGGACTCTCCAAATGTTGGTGACGATTCTCTATCATCATCCTTGCTGGTATCTGATCCCGTGTTCCAAGTGACGCTGACGCCCTCACGCCCATTACCTCACGCGTCGCGTCCCCATGCCAATCTTGTTTCTTTGCACCTTGCCTATACCTGGAAGACCGTTGCAGGACGCAGTGACGTTGTCGATTCCGGTCACCTGGTCGGAGAAGTTAATCCGTTTTCTCCGACTCTCTTTCTCCCCGCCAAGGCGCTCCTCAATCGTGTGACCGAACAGTTTTTAATATACCACCTCGTAGGGTACGTTGTCACTTGATGAGGTCAAATCGATGCGCACTCCATCAATATAGCCGTTATCCTCTCATTTTTGGTCCTTGGTGCAAGGTCCGTCCGTATATGCGTCGCCGTTTGGGGCGTCACTCATTTTTCTGTCAGAGGCTTGACCTAGAGATGCAATACTTTCCCTCCATCGGCCACTCTATCGTGGAAATAATGACTCGGTCGCAAAACCCTCAGTTCTTGTCGAAATGCAAGCGTCTTTTAAAGGTATAATCAGTCCGCGGGTCATTCCCTATTGATTCCGATTATGGGGTCTAGGTCGCCCGTAGTCATCATAAATTTGTCCTCCAGACTTGCACCGCTGCTCTATTTTCCTGCACCGATGACGCTATTTCTGAGACCTCGGAAAGGGAATCGGATAACCTTCCCGCGACGCTTGTTCTCACAGATGAACAGGTTCTGCGCCAGAGTATGGAGCAACTTTTTCGGGTGGGAGTTACCCAACGCCGTTTCAAGGTCGGTCGTATCCAGTCACCTAAGCGAGGGCATATGTCGTACACAAAATTTACAGCCGTCAGCAACGCCCCAATTCGTGTCATTGCCACAAGATGACGACGACAGTCTGCTGCCGTGTATACCCGACGCAGGGATCGATAATGAAGCCTCCTGGGCCGAGCTGCCCGAAATTGCGACGTCACCTTGTGCACTTGTGGCTGATTCCCCCAAAACGTTGCCAGAAGATATGGATGTATTTGCCAAAGAAGATTGGCCTGAGGATGGGATGTGGCGTTGCCCGGGCGAACGCGAGTTTGATGCCCAATCGGACGAATCTCTTATCAGTGCATCTTTCCCATTAACAAGCATCACCACGCGTTCTCCGCAAGCTTGCTCATTTGCTCTTTATCACCACCCGGATGTCGACTATCATAAGCCAGACCTGGCCGCGACGGGATTGCGCTACGATGCTTCTCAATTAGCCTGCCTGGGAGATTCCGAAACCTCGGCGTCGTACCTAACTCCTTCACCATCACATGCTCCGCAAGGTCATCATTATTCTGAGAAGTATGAGCAGCTGACGCGGGAATCGGGGACCTGCCAAGTCGGTTCAGAAAGCTTTGAGACCTTGGATAGTTCCTCCGAACGCGAGGGGGTAGAGGATTCAGATTCGATATTGTTCGACCTGGACGACGAGGACTTTAACGCTCCGGACTTGACGGCATTCGATGCCGATCTGGACTGGTACTAGTGTAGATGGGTAGTATTTCAAACGTGGCATCCGAGTTCCGAAACATGAGGTCGTGAAATTCAGATTCCGCTACTCCGCTATTTCTACTACAGTGATTACCGCGACCTGCCAAAGAATCTGTCCCGGTGTCCCTCTCCTCCTCCTCAAGCTTCAAGGCTCGTCCGCCTCGACGACACCCTCTCATCGCCATGCTGCCCGCAAGGCGAAACAAGATCGACGTCAGCGTGAGTAGATCGCCCCAGCGATCCACAACTTGCGCGCTCGTCCTACCATCACTCACCTCGTCTATTCCTTCAGAAATTGACAGACGAGGAGCAGAAGCTCTTCCGCCTGTATGGAAAATTACCCACACACAAGAACATCCTCACTAAAATGCAAAAGGTCCGTTGCTGTGCCCAGCATGCGCCGTCCGTGATCGTCCGCTGAGAGGACATCCTGTCACATCAGGATCGCAAATACTTTGACTCGGGTGACTATGCACTGTCGAAAGCGGGCGTCACTCCTCAAAACACCGTTGGCACTGCTATTCCCAATCCCGAAAAGTATGCATCCTCCACACACACTGTCACACCCCACTCACTGTGTCTACCGTATCAGCATTCCTCACGCATCATCGCCTCCAACCTCGCACCAAGGAGGTCTGTCTGTATCACCAACAAACTGTACAAATACTGCACGAGAAAGTTCACTGTCTCAGTCCGAATTTGATTCGAACGTGAAAGAAGACAAGGAATCCGACAGCCTCGCAAACGGAGAACACCAAGAGGCATAAAACCGCGCTTTTGAAACTGTTCATTCTCGCTGTTTTCTCTCAGACTTTGTTGTTCATTATTCCCCCTGTCGCCTTGATCATATCTGTCCCGTGGTTCAACCCCATGTCCTACCCTCTTGAATCTGATGTCTCGATTGCCTGACCACGCCTCTTTGCAATCACCGTAACACTATCCTACTGTTTTGACTCTGTATTATCACCTGTAGGGTTAACATGCACATGCAGCCACTCTAATATATCACTCAATTCACGCATATTGCTGGTGAGCGTGTCGCGCCTGTGACAACTACAAATACGTAGATACACTGCGTCTGCCTCCGTCTACTACCAACTTGGACGTGACTGTCTTCCTCCCTCTGTCTACCCGAACACTATTCATGTCACTCGACGCCTACCGCAGCGAAATCGCTCAGTACTTTACCGAGGCCGTAGCCGCGGATGATGCCCTCGTCAAGGAATGTAAGCGCGTTCGAGACCCTCCACAGTCTACCTGCCCACGCGTTTTTGTGATATCACCAAGGCATGAGCATGTGTAAAATGTACAATCTCACAGTGGAGTCCCTCTCATACAAGTGGCAAGCACTGTCCTATTCCAACACGAACACCCTTGCCATTTTCACCCTCCAATCCGTCCCTGATCTCAAAGCAAGGCTGCAGCAGGAGCTGGGCAGACTCAATGCCACGAAGCAGGAAGCAGCCAGTCTCACCTTTGGAAGAGGGCGAGGCAGGGCGCGTGGGATCGCAAAGTCATCGATGACATGGAGCCTCGATGGGGGTCTGAAGATTGGACCACTGCGGCCTGGTATCATCAAGTCAGAGGTCTCCGAGTTTTCGGGACCGAACAGAGTCGTGTTCGAAGGACCGAGGTCGGACGAACAATCTCGGAAAAGTCGAGCATGTGAGGGTGTCGTGGATCACACCGAACGTGTCTGCTGATGACATTGCGGCCCAGATCGATACATGTACGAGAAAGTGACGGGGAGAAGTGAAGGTAGACTTTTTTTTTCTTGTTTAAAGTCTTCACGAGAGAACTGATACCGCGATGGGCTAGCTTTGGATGATCGCATTGACGAATTTGCTGATCTCGTTCAGAGACACTATCACGTTGACGAGTATGCCGATCCAAGCGTTGCCACAGAGGTCTGTTTCCCTCACCCGACTATGCATGTAATTCACACCCGTTCCAGGAAACTACTACCGTAGTCGGGAGGATAGTCCATGACGCGGAGGTATCAGCATCAGGGGCAAAACTCAACGAGTCGTCATTGGTCCTGGAGTCCTCGCGAATGATGGGATCTGGCGTGCGCGTCCCAATACGTTTCGCTCCGGAAACCAAGTTGCGGGGTGGAGTCAAAGGCGTTGGCGGGATGAGCTTCTTTCCTGGTGCAATTGTAGCGTTACGTGGCCGCAATGGTGGAGGTGGCTTTTTCCTCGTAGAAGAACTGTTGTCGGTACGTTGTACTCTCTCCGTCCCAAAAGCTTCCTCAAGACCAATTGGTATACATCATTCCAGTTGCCCCCGATCAAAATGCCACCGTCACCTCCGACTAATGCCAACGCTACCTTTTCCATGAGCATTGCATGCGGACCGTTCAGCCTGGACTCAGACCTGGAATATAAACCCTGGGCAAGCTTGCTTGACAAAGTGAAAGAAAGCAAGCCTGCGGTCATACTCCTGGTACGATGAGGCTTGTCTGTTGCAGAACCTTTCTGATGTTTGCCATGCGTACTAGATTGGACCTTTTGTTGATGCAACGAATTCGCGCGTCAAGGACGGGGACACGGACGAGACGCTTCAACAGTTATTTCAACGACAATTCACCGAGAGACTCCAGGATTTCTTGGTTCAGTCCCCGGGCAGCACGGTACTGTTGGTCCCAAGCATCAACGATGTGATCAGCGACCACGCCGTCTTTCCGCAGTGCGAGCTCGAACCTGAGTTCAGCAAGGATCCTGTGAGCTTGACGTTACCCACCAGGAGCACCTCTTGAATGATTCGTCATATAGCGCATCCGCCTGCTTCCGAACCCTTGCCGCTTCTCTGTCAATGGGATTTCATTTGCAGTGACAAGCGTGGACACTTTGTTTCATCTTCGCAAGGAAGAATTCTTTATACGAACACCAGAGGTTGATTCGCTGACTCCGGCGTCTGAGCCCGTGATACATGGCATGTCTAATCTTGCACGCAATATTTTGCAACAGCGAAGGTAACCCATTGACACCCACATTGAAGCCCATCTGATAGCCTTTGAATAGCTTTTACCCAATATTTCCTGCTCCGTTCGACGTCGCACATGAAGTCAACCTTGACGTCACGCACTTGGAGGGGATTAAGTTAGTGGAGAATGAAGACGAATGTACACCGGACGTGCTTGTGCTCCCAAGTCGCTTGAAGCAGTTCTCAATGGTAAGCTGTTTGCGTTCGTGTGAGGTGATTTGGTCGGGTTCATAGTCCCTCCAGGTGGTGGACAATACAACTGTCGTCAACCCATCGTTCTTGTCAAAAGGTCTCTACGTGATGTTGTCATACGCTGGTCAAGGATCAGGCTTGGCAAAAGACCGCATAACAATAGATATATCAAGAATATCATAGACATGATTTCATCCCGTTCTCTTGTTCACATGTATGAAACATCATGCTGGTGAGCTATCGCTGACTCACGCCGCATTGAACGCATCTCCTAGTGCCTTGGTTGCATCCGCCACCATGGTCCTTGCGACGGCCAGTACCCCATCCATTCCCAGTGTCTGGTGCGGAACAGCCTTATAGGTCTTAATTTCCACCTTGACCCCCAGCCCTCTCAACTTCTCTCCATATGCGATGCCCTCGTCCCTTAGTATATCCATCTCACAGACCCCTACCCATGCCGGAGGTGCATTGGCCAGGAGTGTTTCCGGTGCGAAGATGGGGGAGTTGTCCCAGTTTGCCCATGTGGTAGGGTCGGGAAGGTACATGCGACGGAACCACATCATACGACCCGTGTTGAGCCAGACTGTATCTTTCGACTCTTTCCAGGAAGGATACACGTCACCAGAGTCGGAAGCGGTATTGTCAATGACTTGATAGTTGCGCATGCGTGAGTCGCCGGAACGCTCAGAGTGGTGAGGGGGCCATAAATGTGCTCACCGGGCACGACGAGAAGTTGGAACAGAATCGGAATGGGAGGGTCCAGCTCCCGAGCCTTGAGTGACACGATAGCTGCAAGGTTTCCACCACTTGAAGGTGGTTTGTCACATGAGCCAACTCCTGATCGTCGGAACCACCGCGGGTGGCTTTCATAGAGACGATTCACGATACTTGCCTCGACGAGCCTCCGACGGCGATCTTGTTCACGTTGGCGTTCAGCTTCGACGTTCCGATCTGGTAGATCCATTTGAGGGCGTCGACGGTGTCGATCACTGCAGCGGGGTATGGATTTTCGGGGGCGAGCCGATAATCGAGGCATATGGTGAGGCAGCGATGTTCTTTTTTTTTTCCCGCAATGTTATTAATAAATGGAGTCTGATGGAACTGACACGAACAATGACGTACCCTTGCATTGACGAGCGGCGAAAGAGGCCTGTGTGTCCAAACTACCGAGGGTCCAACCACCTTCAAGTTTAAATTAGGTCGGCACGAAATGACCCCTATCAGACGAGAGGAGGGGGAACCCACCTCCGTGGATGTAAAGAAAGACGGGCCACCCCTGAGCGGGTGGGTCGCCCTCGGGCGTGTACACGCGAATCTTGCAGTTTTCGAGAACGACATCTCTCACGGAGCCTACCTGAACGACGGGCGAGGCACCGGGGACGACGGGTAATTTCCGGATGTCGGGGTGCCATGGGATCGTGTGGGGAGGGACGACGGGCGCGATGTGTTTGTTGTGGAATGCGATGTATTCGGGGTCGAGGCGGGGGAGGATGTCGGGGTGGATGGGTTGGTGTTGGTGGATCGGCTCTGACATGGTGTCTTTTAATTGGGGGCAGGTTATCGTTCATTCGAGCTTTTATAGAGGGGGCCGGTCCGGGGAGTGTACACATGACCTGCCAGGTTTTAAAAACGGTGGGTGGTGCCGCTATCATTATCTTGTCCCCCCTGAGTTGAGATCATGCGCAGGCCTCCGTTGTCCGCGTGCACAGTCGATATCATTTGACCGCGAAACGGACGCTCGTCATCTTCCACCTGACCAAGGATTGTCTGACGCTTGAAACTAGCTTGTTGCATGTTTAGATAAATTCGAGACGAACGATACAATTTCTGGTTCCTGAGTATCATCCATCCATGGCCCGCCCCATCTACAAAAATCTGCTCTCTTGCGATAAAGGCGCCATCCTTTAGTCTTTAGCTTCATGAGGTTCCCACTCCAAACTAAGACTCCAGAACATATCGCTGATCCCAGCTTGGCCTGTGAATTTTCCAAGCGACTCTTCAATATACGTCTGGACCTCCGGCAGGGAATGAAAGTGATGAGGGAGAGCTTTCCAGCGTTGAATATTCTGGATGACTTTCGAGATCTCCTGCCAGTGACGCTTTCGGAAATTAACCAGATTGCCTGGTAGCGTATCTTCGCTGCCGTCCCGGATGGACGCCAGAGTGGTAAGGAAAACGCCTAGGCAGTTGGATTAGGTTTTGAAGGAACGTTGCTACCGCGGTTCCTTACCAACGAAGGGTAAAATTGTTTCCCGAATCGATCGTCCTTTCGCAGGCATTCAGCTGTACCAGATCCTGCGAACTAACTTGTTCCCAGGAACGTTTCAGTTGGTGTATAGAAGGCGAGTTGAGTCCGAATAAGATCGCAACCATACTGGAATAATTTTGCAAAGATCGGCAACTCTGTGAGGACATCAGCCATGACTCCCATATATGACTCGCATCGGCGACAAGAATAAATCGCTTGAGAAAAGCGGCTCGTGCTCTAAAATCGTTTTGACTGAGAACTCCCATTTGGCGACCTTCAGAGTGTTAACTGATGTGCTTCCGCGATACGATATGCTGCCTCCGTGGTGAATACTTTCATCTCGCCAGGCATTCCACTGGGCGGACTTGTTGATATAACTGACTTTCCAAAATGGTTAGCTGCCGCGCTAATTCCAATGGATCGATATGAAGGAGGTTTAGTTGGTTGTCTGTCACGGGTACAATGGAGACACGAGGTTTGGTGATATAAAGTTGAGCTTGGTGGAACTTGGAATCTCGTCAACAGCCAGAACCTTCTTGTAGTCTCGTATGACTCACAGTACGGTCGATCCAAACCAGCACTCGCTTGGACGTTGCAAACGTGCTGACTACTTCTTGTTGCAATAATTCTTTCATTCGATCAAAAATGTACATATCACCGTTTTCGATGAGATCGTCATCTATGAGCATAGTTTCGAATATGATCTGTCAAGACCTGCCCAACATGGACTAACGGTGATTGGACGACCTCAAGTCTCTGCTAACTCGGTGGGAGTCAGCTGCAGGCTGTCCAGTGGCTGGATACAGAAGCGCCCGACAAGCATATTGAAAGCTAGTCGAGCGTCATGAACGACTTGTACGTCAACAAGAACGCTGGGTCCATTTCACACGTCAATGGTCCAGAGAAAGTCTGCCATGCTGCGATGAACTACGAACCGATGATCTTGTGTGTTGGAGGTGTTCGATCAAAGCTGGGAGTGTTGCAGCCTGGGCGCTACCATCCGTACCGATGACAAGGTCATTCTCTGGGCAGTTGGACCGTAGATACCACGGGTAGGTCAGAGTGTCCGCCATGGTGTTGACTGCTCTCGGCACTATGAGCTTGCCCGGTCCGTTTATAAGTACGGGCACTGGCACATAATGGTGGTTTCGATTTGGCACTGGGGGGAGATTGCCTGTTTGGGTGACCCAAATTAAACGTTGGCTACTTCGTTGAATCACTGACCATGGGCGAGGGACGATCGTCGAAAAGTAAACGCGACAGAGTCAAGGACGGCGAACACAGCGCGAAAAAGAAACACAAGTCATCCCACCGGCGCGAGTCCAGCAAAAAACACAGACGCAGCACAGACGGCTCGGTCCACATCACCGACGATGACCCCAACGACGACGATATGTGGGTCGAGAAGAATATCGACATCGACGGCGAGCAGGTTTGTACGCCCGTTTCCTCGTGCGGTACACGCTCATACCAAATCCCTCAGCTTCTCGCAAAGGACATACCGACCGCAGAGAGCCTCAAGTTGACCTCCCAAGGACAGGCCTCCGAAGAGGATCCCGTCCTTCCACCAACTACGAACACCGAAACTAAACTGCAGCACGACGAATGGATGCTCCTGCCACCTTCCGATGCGTCACTCCCTTCTAGCTCTTCCCGTCCCCTCGCGCAACAGTTTCCCACTGGGGACGATTCCTACACGGACGGCTACGCAGAGTCCTCCGTTTCTGGACGGACCCCTGGCGGTGCTGTTGACTTCTTCTCTTCCCTCGGCACAGAGAGGAAGCGTAAGCCACAGCCGGACAAGCCAGACCCGGACAAGGTATTTCGCACCCCTCACTCATAGCTACAGTTTACCAACCTCGTTGTTCGTTGCAGCCAAAAGTGAGTGATCGGGAGCTTAACGTAGACCTCCGAGAAGGCAGAAACACCGAGGCCAGTGCTCCGCCTCCTCCAAAATCCATCACCCCCGGCGGACCAGGGTCAAGCTGGCGCATGATGCGTCTGCGCCGAGTTTACGAAGCCGCCGAGGAGGAAAACCGGCCAGTGGAAGAAGTCGGGCTCGAGCGCTTTGGCACGATGCAAGCGTTCGAAGAGGCCAAGGAAGAGCGACATATCCTTGACGAGCGAGGAGGCAGACGTAGCACACAGAGAGCCACCAACCACAAAGGCAAAGATCGTGAGATAGCAGGCGAGAAACGTTTCACGTTTACAGACATAGGTGCTAGCGGCGCATCGAGTCGCAGCTCGTCGTTCCGTCGACCGACTACCGCGGATGACAGCGCATCAACGACCCCTTCTCCCGCTGCTGGGTCAGCGAAGCCGGTCGCGAACCGCCGCCTAGATTCATTGCGTTTACCATCTCAAGCAGCGTCACCGCTTGCCCAATCACATACCCCTATTCCTAGCGTCATGACACCATCTATCGCTGCTGTTTCTACCACACGTGCAATGTCCCCCTCGTCGTTGAACAGACTGCAAGCTCAGGTTTTGCGCGCAAAACTCATGAATGCTCCGAATGCAGCCGAGCTCGAGGAAGAATACGAGGAACAGCTGCGGAAGGCTCATGGCGAACCTGGACAACCAATTGTAAGGACCAAGGTCGAGGTGCTGCCTACTTTGGATGCACGCGGGCGCTTGTATGACGTGGGGCATGGCAAAGACGATGCGGGACCGCTACTGGGTAACCGTAAGAAGAAAGAGAAGGTTACTTTCCGTTCACTGCGGAGTTTTCGACTATCCTAACATGAGACTTTTCAGTTCGAAACTCGCGACCCAAAGACTGGTGACATTGTGCGCTACAATGCCGACGACGACGAAATCACCCTCGGGGAGATGTTACGTCAAGAACGTTTTGGTGCGGGCATCTCAGACCAGAAAAGTTTGGATGCCCAGTATGCCAAGGCCCTAATGGGCGACGGCAAATTCGAGGTTGGTCTTTCCCACTGCGCGACTCGCTCTATTCATTACACTTCAGAATGACCTTGATTACATTGACGACAATGCTGAACGGCTCGCAAGGCAAAAAATGCGCTCCGATGCCATGAAGCGGCAATTCGCCATTAACGGTATATACTTCGGCCGTCTGACTTCCACGCATTTTCTTAACATCGTGTTTTTATTCCGTCGCAGACTATAAACGCACTCAAAAAGCTTTGGCCAACTGTCAGTTCTGCTATGGGGAAGATGACTCACCACCCAAAGCACCCGTTGTTGCAATGGGAACCCGAGTTTACCTCTCTTGCACTCTCACTGAGGAGCTGCAGGACGGACATTGTCTCATTGTTCCCATTCAGCATCACTTGACGATGCTCGAAGCCGATGACGATGTTTGGGATGAAGTTCGGGTATGTATACTCTGCTCTGATTTCCAAAAGGTTAATTATGGCACCTGCAGAACTTTATGAAGAGCCTCATGAGGATGTTTGCGGAGGAAGACAAGGGCGTTGTATTCTATGAGACGGTAATCACCCTCAAATGGCAAAGGCACACATGCATTGAATGCGTGCCTCTCCCTTGGGCACAGTATGATGTCATCCCCCAATACTTTAAGGTATAGTGTTCACATCACTTTCTGGTTCTAGAAAATGAAATGGGCATAGGAATCTCTACTGGCATCCGAAGCTGAATGGTCTCAGCACAAAAAAGCCATCGACTTTTCTGCACGTCCTGGAGGATTCCGTCGCGCGATGGTTCCCAACCTACCCTACTTTATGGTCCAATTTGACTACAAAGGTGAACGTGGTTATGGACATGTTATTGAAGGTACTGGGGAGTCTGCCGCTCTGGGAGAGGAAGATGGTGCTCTCGACGAAGGAGAGAAAGGTGGTGGTGACTTCCCCGAGTAAGTTCTTGGCTGCGATGTAGTGTTGCCTTTGCGTTGACCGGCTGGCTACAGGTACTTTGCGGGAGAGATCATAGGGAACGTGATGGAGGTTGAACCAAGACGGTGGAGGCGACCGAGGAGAATAGATCGCCGGCACCACAAAGATCGAATAAACGACTTCAAGAAAAAGTATGACAAGTATGATTGGACCGGGTTGATTAGCAAGTGAACGGTTGTTCCTGTGTAGCTCGACGTCGATATACACGATGTCGTCTACTGCCCCCCGCATGTCCGTGTAATATTTAGTATATTGGTTTCTCCTAGACCGATGGCGGCAGTGTGTGTGTGACCACCTCCCGAACCCCACGATGATCCTTCAGGAGCACCACCATGACGGCCTTGGCGACGTTGCGCACAAACTCAAGGGTGAATTCACGGATACGAACATCAATTCTTCAGTGCGCTGCCACGTACGATATTACATGGCATGGAGTCAGATTCTCGAACTTCACGGCCTCTCGAAGGCTACAGAGCACCTCCACATCCAGCGAGTCCTTCTTACGTCGCTCGTACCTCTATGGTCTGATCCTCAGAACTGGTCTCACAATGTTCTCTCGATTAACTCGTCCCTGTAGTCCCTGCCTCGTCAGATCGCATGCTCGACAAGTCACTCAACCTCGGAGCTCCCCCAGATATTATAATTTATGACCTCGAAGACAGCGTTACCCCTACGCCACACGATAAGAAAGCGGCAAGACAACGACTAAGCCAATTCCTGCACGTCCGTGGTCTACGACTTGACGTGGCGTTCGTGGTACTAATTGTAGGACTGACAGCGGACACCCAAGGAGAATCTGCCTGCCCCCGAGCGTGTCGCCGTCCGACTCAACGATACAAGTACACCCTTTTTCGAGGAGGATATGGCTGAGATCGTATGTCCCCCTTTCCTCTTTCTGTACCCTAACACCAACGCAAGCTCCTCGGAAAAAGCTCAAATACCCATCCGTGGGCACCCTCGTACTCCCCAAGATTCACTCCGTCCGAGATTTGTACTACGTCTCTCGCACCATACTACGTAATTCAAATACATCTTCCATCCCGTTGCGCATCGTAGCCAGCATAGAGAGCGCACGCTCTATTATAGGCTTAGGGGATATCGCTAGCTGGAGGTCAGAATTCGGGGCTGAGAAAGGCGGGAAATTGACAGCTCTTTTGGTAAGCTGCGAGTCTGCCCCGCCCGTTTTGGTTTTAATGGACAGCTTCTAGTTTGCCGCAGAGGATTGTATGCCACTCTGCCTTTTTCCTTTAGGATTCAATGTGTGACTCTCGTTACAGATTGTGCTGATACGTCTGTGGTGCGGACGACGTCTAGGCGGGAATTACTCTATGTGCGTTCTCAGATTGTAATCATGGCCAAGGCTTTCGAACTCGAAGCCATAGACATGGTACGCCCACGCCTTTCCCTGAGATTCCATCTCAAAGTCTGGCCGGCATTTCAGGTTTGCGTGAATTACAAGGACCCAGAATACCTACGCGAGGAATGCGAAGACGGCAGGCGACTCGGCTTCACCGGCAAGGTATGGTCCGAGTTCTTCATCCGCCATTGATTCGACAAACTCATGTTCGACTCGCAGCAAGTAATTCATCCAAATCAGGTAATGACTGTCAACTCCTCGTTTGTACCGACTTTCCACGGTGAGGCTCATATTCTATCTCGAATTCCGTAGTACTCGTAATAAAAATGGGATTGTCGATCGGAAATGCAGAGATTCTCCGTGCTGCAAAGATCCTCCACAGGATGGATATCGCACATTCTAATGAGAAGGGTGCATTTGGGCTTGAAACGGAAGGCGGGGGTAGAGAGATGATTGATGCACCAATGTTAAAGCAGGTGTGTGTCCCCTTGTTTGGAGAAGGCGGTCGAGGCTGATGGTGAATGTGATACAGGCTGAGAAAACCATACGGCTTGCACGAGCTGCTGGCTGTAATATTCCTCACGTGGAGTAATGATTGATGTGAGGATGACTGATTCGTTTTTATGAACGCGTTTCTGGAAATCCTCCACCATCATGCTACGTGCTGTGGCTATGCTCATGCATTGTTCTATGATACACGTATTACAAGACACTGCAATGCAGTGATAAAACTGCTTCCCATCGGCTGAGTTCCAGAGTCGCTCCACGTCGAATGTAAGTAATACAGCGAACCCTTCGAACATGTCATGGCGTAACAGAACACACGTTTGAGCCCTCGGTCCAGCCAGAACTCAGACATAGAACGTGGACTCGGCCAGATTTGGATGAATACCGTTACCCCACGCCTTCTTAGCAGCATGAAATACATCCCTCTGCTCTTCCTCGTTGTCCGCCATTGACTTGCAATTTGACGTCGCGGTCGTCTTGTCTTCAGAGAGAAGGAAATCGTTCAAGTAGCACCGGCCGCGTTCGCAAGCGAGTTCGGCGTAGACTACCAGGGGAATGCGACTGACCGCCTTGGTGGCGCGCGCATAGAGGTAGCTCGCCGTGTTAATGCCTTGCTGAACCTCGTCAGCACCGAGCCTGCTTTCGTCACATATGATGGTGTAATGGGTGGGCTTCGCGTGGCCCTGCAGACCCGCGTGGGCTTGGAGATAAAAGTCAAAGTCAAAGCTGTAAAAACCACGCTGAATTTGTCTAATAGAGGTGAATAAATGGATGAT